>RJWM01012980.1:0-54766 GCA_004363535.1 Dasyprocta punctata | reverse complement strand
TTCCTTTTATGGATCATGCTTTTGGTGGAAAGTCTAAGAAATTTTTGTATGGCCTGATGTCCTGATGGTTTTCTCCTGTTTTTTTCCTAAAATGTTTTATAATTTGTTATTGCTTATGTAAGCCTATAAACCATTTGAGTCAGTTTTTATATAGCATGTGAGGTTTAGGTTGATGTTTTTTTTTTTTTTTTTTTGTAACTGTCATTAAAAAACTAATAGGTTGAGAGTGTAGCACAAACTTATAATCCCAGCACTAAGGGAGACTGAGGCAGGAGGATTGCAAGTTTGATCCCAGACTTTGTGAAATCCTGTTTCAAAATTTTAAAAAATTTTGAAAAGGGATAGGGAGGAAGCTTACCATGAAAGTCACAGGCTCAATATCCAATACTACAACAAACAAACAACCTAAATAATTGTCTACTTTCTGGGACAGCTTTAGGTTTGTAAAAAGACTGAGCAAATTGCACAGGGTTTCCATACAATGTCCCCTCTGTTATTAACATCTTGCATTAGTGTGGTGCACTTGTTACAATGAATAATATCGAAACACTACAATTTTTAAAAGCCCACAGTTAACACTTAGTCCTGCATGGTTCTGTGGGTATTAGCAAATTGTGACCATTAATGATGACTGTCAACTCAACTGTATTAAGAGATACCTTGCAGATTAGTAAAGCACATTTCTGGGTGTGTCCAGGTGGGTCATGTTGGCATGACCTTGGGTACTATGTCTGGTCCCTGGTTCTTTCCTCTTTGCTACTATTTCCCTGCTCTGCTTCTTGACTGCCATAAACCAGATAGCTTTGCTCTACCACTCCACCATGTTATTCCTGCCTTGCAGCCAGCTGACCATGGACTGAATCCTCTGAAATCATGATCCAAATAAGCCTCTCCTATAAGTTGTGGGTGTGGGGATTTTATTCCAGCAACGGAAAAGCTGATTTATGCACAGATGTATCACTCAGCACAGACTCATACAGAAGTTTCTCTGCCCTAAAAATGCCCTGTGCTTCAGTGATCACTGAGATTTTTAAACTGTCTTTATAGTTTTGCCTTCCCCAGAATGTCCTACATTTGGGCTCCTCAGTATGCAGTCTTTTCATACTGACTTTTTCCATTTAGTAGCTTTCATTTAAAGCCTCCTCATGTATTTTGGGGACTTGATGGATGACTTATCTTTTTGAGAAATCACTGAACAACATTTTATCATATGGATGTATCTCATTTGTTCATCCATTCCATTGCTGACATTTTGATTGCTTCCAGTTTGGGCAATTATGAATAAAGTCACTCTACACACAGCAGTAGGTTTTTGTGTGGATAGTGGTTCATTCATTAGCAATGAATGAATATCTGTTGTTCCTCATCCTTACCAACATTTGGTCATTTTTTAAATTAGCATACTGTTCTTATTTTATGGATACAGCCTTTCTCTAGCTAGCTTCTATAAGAATATTAATTAGCATTTTGGGTAAACTTTCCTACCTTATTGCTACTTTTCCCAATTTCCTTTTCCATGTTACTTTTGTTTTATGTCTTTCATGTTGGGGTTTTTTGTAGATGTCTGGTCATTTTTCTTCTTTATTCATAATCAAGAAGTAACTGGATGTTCCTAGGTGTGACTTTAGATAAGTGGGTATGTTTTTTAGCTAATTGCAAGGTGGAGCAGCTGTCTTCCTAGAAGACCACCAAGTGTCCAGTGAACTCTGTGATCCTTCCCTTTGTGGAGAAGGAGGTGCGCAGCTCCTTCTGTCTGGAGATCTATGTGGGTACTTAGCATTCACTGAAGGAAACATAGCTCCTTTAAAAAATGGTGTTGGGAAAGCTGGCTATCCACATGCAGAAAATTCAATCTACATCCCTATGTGGAAAACTAGTTTTTCCAACACCATTTATTAAAGGGGTTATCTTTCCTTTCGTAATGTTTTTGGCCCCTTTGTCAAAGAAAAAATAATTGAATGTGCTTGGAGTTGTTTCTGCATCCTCTGTTCTGTTTCATTGATCCTCACATCTGTTTTTGTGCCAGTACCATGCTGTTTTTATCACAGTAGCTTCTAGTCTGGGATTGTGAGGCCTCCTGCTTTGCTCTTGGGAGGATTGCTTTTGCTATTCTGGGTCTCTTCTGGTTCCAGATGAATTTTAAGATTCTTTTTTCTAGTTCTGTGGAGAACACTGTAGGAAAGTTGATTGGGATTGCATTAAATTTATATATCAGTTTTGGAAGTACGGCCATTTTAATTATATTGGTCTTGCGTATCCAAGAATAGGTGATATTTTTCCATTTTCTGATGTCCTCTTCGATTTCCTTTTTCAGAGTGCTGTAGTTTTTGTTGTAGAAGTCTTTCACCTCCTTTTTTATGTTAATTCCTAAGTATTTAATTTTTTATGGTGCCATTGTGAATGATATTTTTCCTAATTTCTTTCTCAGTGGGTTCATTATTAGTGTTTGGAAATGCTGTTGATTTATATGCGTTGATTTTGTATCTTGCTACATTGATGAATTTGGTTATTACTTATAAGAGTCTTTTGGTGAATATTTTTGGGTCTTCTATGTAGAGGATCATGTCATCTGCAAATAATGATAATCTGATTCCTTCTTTTCTTACACTTATCTCTTTCTTTCTTTTTTCTTTTCTCTTTTTCTTTTTCTTTTTCCTAATTGCTGTTGCTACTATTTTGAGTACTATCTTGAATAGAAGTGGTTATAGTGGGCATCTTTGTCTTTTTCCTGATTTTTGAAAGAAAGGTTTCAATTTTTCCCATTAAACATGATGTTGGCAGTAGGTTTGCCATAAATGGCTTTATTACTCTGAGATAAGATTTTTCTATACATATTCTATTACTTTTTTATCATGAATGGATATTAAATTTTATTAAAGGCTTTTTCTGAGATTGTCAGGTGACTTTTGTCCTTGCTTCTGCTTATATGATGAATTACATTTATTAATTTACATATGTTGAACCATCCTTGCATCCCTGGGATAAATCCTACTAGGTCATGAGGTGTGATTTTTTTTTTTTTCAACACCAGGGATTGAACTCACAAGCTCACAGGTGTGATTTTTTGATGATTTGTTGCTTTCTGTTTATCAGCATTTTTTTGGAGATTATTGCTTCTACGTTCATTAAACAGATGAGCTTCTAGTTCTTATTTTTGGTTGGATCCTTGTCTGGTTTCAGAATCAGGATAATGCTAATTTCTAGAAATGACTTGCTGATCTCCAGAAATGTACTCCTTCCCTTTCAATTTCATTAAAGAGTCTGAGGAGTATTGGCATTAGATGTTCCCTGAAGTTATTGTATAATTTGGCAGTGAATGTATCAGAACCTGAACTTTTCTTAGTTGACAGATGTTTAAAATTAATGCTTCAGGGGCCAGGGATATAGCTCAGTGGCACAGCACCTGCCTGGCAAGCATGAGGTACTGAGTTTGATTCCCGGTACCAAAAATAAATAAATAAATAAATAAATAAGTGTAATGCTTCAATTTCATTGCCTATTATTGGATAATTCAGAAGTTTTATATCTTCTTGGTTCAGGTTTAGGAATTCATCTATATGTAGGAATCTATCCATTTCTTCTGAATTCTCCAATTTGTTGGCGTACAGGTTTGCAAAAGAGTTACTTACAATCTTCTGGATTTCAGGAGTATCTGCTATGATTTTATCTTTTTCATTTCTAATTGCATTGATTTGGGTCTTTTTTCCTTTTTTTTTTTTTTTTTTTTTTTTGACTCACTAAGGGTTTTTTTTTTTTTTTTTTTTTTTTTTTTTTTTTTTTTTTTTTTTTTTTTTTTTTTTTTTTTTTGTGCTAAGACTCACTAAGGGTTTGTTTATTCTTTTGAAGAACCAGCTCTTTAATTCATTCTTTTTTTTTCTATTTCAAAAGTGATGTGTGTATTGTTTTTTTATTATTTAAATGAAGAAAAAAAGACATATAACAAAGACAACAAGCAAAAGAGACAAGCAAACGAGTAGAGTAAATGCACAACAGCAACATTACTGGTTTACAAAACCGGATGATAGAAACTTGACAATGATTGCAATATTGCGTATTGTTATCTCCAAAATGGTTACCTACATTAACAGATATAGACATGCAAAGTTGATCCAATCACACGAGCATCAACTGTTCTTTCTCAATAATGAATACATTCAGCAGTGTGTTCATTCTAGTTATCCTACATACACATACATACAGTTACTTTTGCTCTTTGAACTGTTTTTTACCCCTACGTAGTATTCATTATAGATTTTGGATCATATATATCCCTCTTCTGGGCATTTTCCCAGAAGAATTGAAAACATCATACCACAGTGATATTTGTGCACCCATGTTTATAGCAACCCAATTTGTAATAGCCAGATTTTGGAAACAACCCAAGTGCCCATCAATCAAAGACTGGATAAAAAAGATGTGGTATTTTTATACAATGGAGTACTACTCAGCTATTAAGAAAGACTGCATCGAGACTTTTGTAAGTAAATGGTCACGACTTGAGACCATACTCATAAGTGAGATAAATCAAACCCACATGTGTAAATACTGTATTGTCTTTAATTCATTCTTTGTATTGTTTTTTAGACTTAATTTCATTGATGCCCCTGAAGCATTAATTTTAAAGACCTGTCAACTAAGAAAAGTTCAGATTCTGATACATTCACTGCCAAATTGTACAATAACTTCAGGGAAGATCTAATGCCAATACTCCTCAGACTCTTTAATGAAATTGATCTTTAAAATTTTCTTGCTTGTACTGACTTTAGATCTGAATTATTTTTGTTTTTCTAGGACCTTGAGGTGCATATAGTATTAGATTATTCATTTAGGCTCGTTCTATTTTTCTGATGTGGGCATTCACAGCTATAAATTTTCCTCTTAGGACTGCTTTCGTTGCATCCCATAAGTTCTGGTGTGTTTTACTGGCATTATTATTTAATTCTAAAAACTGTAATATTTCTTCTGTGACCCATTGATTACTCAAGGTGCATTGTGTTATTTCTATGGTTTCTCTTGCCATTGGGCTACAGTTACATTGTGCTATGATCTGATAATATGGATGGTATAATTCTGATTCTTTTGCATTTGCTTAAACATGCTTTATTGGCTAGTGTGTGGTCTAACGGGGAAATTCCATGTACTGCTGAGAAGAATGGGTATTCTGTTGTTGGGTGGAATATTCTGTAGGTGTCCATTAACTGATTTGTTGAAAAGTTTTGCTCAGCTCTAATATTTCTCTGTTGATTTTTTTATCTAGCTGATCTATTTGTGACAGTGGGGTACTGAGGTCCTCCATTCTAACTGTGTTTATATTTATCTGATATTTTGTATCCAGTAGTACTTATAAAGTTGGTTTTGCCATTGTTCAGTGGACATATGTTACTAATTGTTATTTCTTCCCATTGAATTGTTCTTTTAACCAATATGTAGTGAATCTGTTTGCCTCTTCTGGCCAGTTTTGGTTTGAAGTTCACTTCGTCTGAAAATAGATACCTACTTCTGCTTCTTCTTAGGTTCCTGTTGCATGAAATATTGTTTTCTATCCTTTGATTTTTAGTCCATGAGTTTCTTTTTGGGTTCAGTGTGTTTCTTCTATACAGCATACCACTGGATTTTTAAAATTGATTCTGCCAGCCTGTGTCTTTTCCATTAGTGATATGAATTATTGTTGAAATGTATTTACCTCTTCTTGTTTGCATGATTTTCCTGTTACTGTTCCCAACCTTCCCCTTGTGCCGAACTGCTCACCCCATCTGGTGTCTTCATTTTGTTGGACTTTTTGGCATTGATGGTTTCATTGTCTCTATGATATCCTTGAGAATTTTCTTGGAAAGTTGGTTGGGTGATCACAAACTTCTTTATGTGCTCTTTATCATAAAAATATCTTATTTCTCCATAAATTTTAAAAGATGATTTTGCAGGGTATGTCACGCTGGGTTGTTTTCTTCTAGGGCTTGAAACATTTCACTCCAGGCTTTCCTGGCCTTCAAGTTTTATGCTGAGAAGCATGCTGTAATTCTAATGAGTTTACGTTTATAAGTGACTGATTGCTTTTCTCTAACAGCTTTTAAGAGACTTCCGGGATGATGGCAGAGCAGTAAGGAGCAGAGAAAACAGCCTCTCTGAGAGTCACCATCCAGATGCTGGAATATAGCATCATGAGGAAGACAAGAAGGAAGGAAGTGGGTCCAGGGGAGAATCTGAAGTGTAAGTTGAAGCCCACAGAGACAGTAAAAAGAAAAACTCTAACAGCTTTTAAGATTCTGTCTTGTGTAGTGCTGTAAGGATTTTTGTTCATGATCATGGCTATTTGGGGTTCTATATGCCTCACTCATCTGTATGTTAAATTCTTCCCCCTTATTTGTAAAGCTTTCTGCTATTATTTCAGTAAACAAGTTTTTATACCATTTGTCCTGTCTCCTGATTTTTCATTAGTTACGTTTATTTTTTATTTATTTTTTTATTTTTTTGCGGCACTGGGGATCGAACTCACAGCCTTGCGCCTGCCAGACAGGTGCTTAAGCTGCTGAGCCAAACTCCCAGCCCTATTAGTTACGTTTAATCTTAGATTAGATGCACATCTAGGAACTGATGGATCCATTTTTCATGTCCTTTTATTGTTTTTAAGATGTGTCTCATTAATCAGTCACAGACAACAACCTCATCTTGTAGTCCTGATGCTCTGCCTTCACACTTGTTGCTTCTCTTGCCCATACTTTTGATTAAATTTTTAATCTCCTGCATTTCTATTTGGAGCCTTTTTACAAACTCTAATTATTTTCTATGCTTGTCATTGATGTCTTGCATCATTTTGTTTAGCTCTGCTAACTTTTTATTAGTGTCTCCTATAGACCTATTGATCATTTTGTTTAGTTGGTCCAATATCTGTTAACTTGTATCTTCTGTGAGCTTACCAAATGCCTTATCCATCTGTTTTGTTATCTCCCCTAATGTAATTTCTAATAATTCATGGTGTGTTGCTTTTGGTTCCCACCTCAAGGATCATCTTTGTGGGAGTTGGGGGTTTTTGGAGGCATTTTGCTAGCTCATTGTATTGTCTTGGCATTTTTTTTATTTGTTGGTTTTGTTGAGGCTTGGGGGTTGATTGCAGTGGAAGCTTTGTATCTATCATGGAGACCTCTTTAGCTAATGTCTACTTCTCAGTGGTGTCCTCTGGTCATGGCTAACTATCGACCTTTGCCTCTGTCCCGAGATCCTTCCACCTCCACTTACCTGGGATACAAGACTGCAGCTTGTTTGGCCCAGGACCCAGTTCTCCAGGAATGGGCCACAGTATTGTAAATGCAGATATTTGCATCCCAAGTAAACCAACTAATAGGAACAGCTGTATAACCTTGGCTACAGTAATAACATCAGCATCAATTATAGCACCAAATGCATATTGCATATTGACAGTCCCTGAGGAATGCACTACCCTTCACATAGAAAACAGATCTGTAATTATAGCATGGACACTAACAAACCAAATATTGACCTACTATTGACCTATTGTAAATATTTACTAAATGGAACAACTTCATGTCTACTAACAATAGACCATATTCTATAACAATAGGGTAAAGTTAACTAGCTATCTAGAGGTTCATAAAGTTTAGTAACTGTATTAGTAAAGATAGAGGGGGTGGGGAACCAGAATATGAAAAAAAGCAAAATTTGAAAAATTAATTGGTGGGATATGAGAAGGAGGAGAGGAATGTGAGATGGGTAGTCCTATTGAGGAGTAAAAGGAAATTAATAGTGTGAGAGAACAGTTGCAGGAAAGAACCAGCAAAGCAATGAAGAAAAAAGACACCAAAATTCAGGAAATAAAGATAAGAAGGAAAAGGAAAAAAAATTGAAAGGGGACTAAAGAAAAGGTGACACAGGGGAGGAAGGGTTTAGCTCAGTGGCATAAGTGCCTGCCTGGCAAATGTGAGGTCATGAGTTTGATCCCTGGTACCAAAATAAAATAAAATAAAATAAAATAAAAAAGGAGAGAAAAGAAACTAAGAGGGAAAAAAGGGGGTGGGGAGAAAAGACCCCACACTCCCCTAAAAAACTCAGTGGTGGAAATATAAAAATAATAATAATAAATTTTTTTTAAAAAGACCGAGTTAAAGAAAAAAAAAATCATGTGTTTTTGAATGATTGGTTTCTTTTGAAGATCTGCAGTCTCAGGACCCAGCCAGTCATGATTTTCTCCAACTAACCATAGGGCAGGGTTTTGCAGTGCCCTCCCTGCACTTCAGCCCGCTGTGTTCTTTCAGCCCACAGTGTCCCTTTGGCCCACGGGTAGATGGAAAACATCTTGTCTCAGGCCACAAGACAGGCATTGCAGTGGGCTGTTGGACTTAACGTCCACAGTCATGGTGTCTGGTTTCTCTCTTCTCTCCCTAGACATTGTCCTTGTCTGGGGTGTGGTTGGTTGGTTCATCCCGGCCTGTGGTGCTCCACTGCACAGGGAAGCCAGGTGCAGAGCCAGCTTGGAGCGGGTGGACAGTCCCGCCCCGCACATTGGCCCGTGTGTGCATGTGCTTTTCCCCCCCCGCACATCTGCGGCAGGCCTGCTTCCTCCCTCTCATTAGTTTATAATGATAATGCTAGCTGATACTGAAACCTTTAAGCAACACAGAAGCATGTCGAGCCAAAAAACAAAGCGACATCCTCTCACTGTTTTCTGCCGCTTTCCACTTCAGGTGTCACTCATCAGCCTTCAGTAGGTGTCCCATTAGGGGGCTTTCTATGCACGCAAACATTACATTCACACACTGCACATCTATGTGCCCACACGTCCCCTGCGTGCTGCCACGGCAGGACTGCTGTGGGCACCATGGGGACATGCTGCTCGCATCTAGAACAGGGGTTCCCAATCCCTATGCCACAGACCAGTACCAGTCCTGGGCCTGTTAGGAACAGGGCCACAGGACAGGAGGTGAGCAGCAGGTGAGGGAGCAACCTTTCACCTGGATTTCCAGCTGTTCCCTTGGTGCACTTCACTGTCTGAGCTCCTCCTTCTGTCAATCAGTGGCAGGGTTGGAGTCTCATAGGCGCGCACCGACCCTGCTGTGACCCGCACAGGAAGGAAGGGATCCAGCTGTGTGCTCCGTGTGAGAATCTAATCCTGAAACCATCACATTCCTCACCCTAGTCCATGGAAACATTTTCTCTCGTGAAACCAGTTCGTGGTGCCTGTTTTAGTTACTTTCCTCGTGAAACCTCTTCTTTAAATTCCTCCGCATTTAAAGAAGAGGTTTATTTTGGCTCTTGTTTCTGTCCATGGCTGGCTGGCTCCAAGGCGGGAAGGTATGGCAGAGAGGTCTGGTGGAGGAAAAGCTGTTCACGTAATGCTGGCCAGGAAGCAGAGAGGGAAGGGAGGGAGATGAGCCCGTCTAGGTCATGCAGCCAGTGACCACGTCTTCCGGCTAGGCCCTGCCTCCCAACAGCATGCAGCTATTGTGCCCCATAGTCCAGTCACCCTCCAAACACATGAGGCCTTGAGGGATGTTTTAGATCCAGAGCATCACAGAGCACAAGGCTGGGGACCACTGGCCTAGAAGATTTCCCCTCTAAAGGGACTCGTGCCCTACTCCGAGGGTGGGCAGCGCCCAGCTGAGGGTTTGCCTCAGGTCCTAAGACAAGGCTGTGGTCTTCTCCCACAGCCCCAGCAGAGCTGGGTCCCACACAATACCCCTTTATCAGCTGTCTTTGCTCCGGGTCTTCTAGGGGTGGTGGAGACTGGTGGCTGTGCGTCAGGGAAAAGGGCCCCTGGCCATTTTGCCCTGGCCCTGGCCCTGTGCTAGGTGCCTCTCAGCTGTCCCGATGCTGCCCTAGCCTCCGCCCCTTGCAACACCTACCCCACATGCCCTGCCTCAGAACCTGGTACCTTTCGGTTACCGTTTATCAGGGACATCTTCTAGAGCAACGCAGATGCATCTGCCTCAGTCTTCTTCACAGCTGTGTAACGTTTCTCAGCAAGGATAGACCACGATTTATTTCACCATTCTTTTATTGATGCAATCTTAAGAGATTTCTATTTTTATTGCTAAAAACCTTGTGATATTTTAAATAGGTATTTCACATTATTATGTATGTAATTAATAACATATGTCATAATACATAGCGTGAAGTATAGTCATATATCATAATGGAGATATGTGGCATATGATATTACATGTACTATATACAATGTGGATTATATTATATATGAATTATATATCATATATCTGTATATTTTTATATTATTATGAACATAGTATATATCATATAACAATACATATTTTATTATATATACTTCTATATTTGATATAATACTGCATGTGACATGCTATGTACAGCATGTGATACAACATGTATCATGTCACATATGTATTATATAGCATATGCATACAAATAGGAGTTACATAGTAAATGTGTATTTCACAAGTATTTCAAAAGGACAGGTACCTTTAAAGCACCATGTGCATTGTCTTTCTCTGCCACACGCTCTCAGTACCAGCTACACAGCCCCGGCCTCCTCGTGGCTCCTGATTTGACCTAACAAGTAGCTCACTCCCTTCAGCGAGCAGGGAGGGAGGAGCGGAGCCTGTGTTTAAGGACCCAGGTCCTCGAGTCACTCTTCTCCCCCGCACCGCGGTGGCTGTGCAAGCTGTCTGCACACGGACCCACGACAAGATAATTGTGTGCCCTCCTGCCCACTCAGTACGGCCGCCCCCAGGGGCCTCTGGTGGATGCCGATCTTCGGGCTCTGAGTGAATTTCTGCATGGACCAGAGAAGTACAAAATAGGAGCTGATTCTCTGTTGTCTCTGGAGCATCCTGACAGTTCTTTCTTGCCTTTTGACCGAGAACTATATTCCCTTTCTTATTCTTGCCACATCACAATTAAATTGATGGTGGTGCTCAGTTCCTCCTTTCTGCCTCCTGTGAGCCCCTACCCTGAGTGTTTTGCATGCTTCCTTCCCCACGGCCTTTGGGGGCACCTCTTTCGCACCCACCCTTTGGGGGCAGGGATGTGTCTTGGACCCCTGTCCCAGGCTTCCCCAATATGTGCATGAGCGATGCCCAGCTTTTGTTCTTTCAGCAACCCAGCAACCTCCCTGCAACACCCTCTCCTCCATGTTCAGCTTGGTGTGGGGTCTTGCAGACAATGACCTTGACCAGTGGGGTGCTGTCTGCGGGAAGCTGTGTGCTTCCTGGGTCTCCCAGCTGAGGATCACGGACCACTGGAGATTCTCAGTGTACACGACTTACTGAAAAATTAAACACAGAGAAAGAGAAATAAAGGATGAGAGACAGGTGCAGGGGGCAGAAGCCCACACCCCTCGATTCTGGCTGGTGATGCTTTTGCTAGGACAGAGCTGAGGGTAACCCCAACCGACAGAGAGTGCCAGGGGCCAAGGACACACGCTTTCTTCGCTGGTGTCCCGTCAACAGGAGGGCCTGGGCAGGGGCTACAGTGCTCCAGGGGACACCTACAGTGTTTATCTGGAAGAGGACATGCGAGGCATGGGTGGCACCAGCCAGTGTCCAATTTAAGAGTTCACAAATATTAAGTAGCTCCTGGATCTACCAGAAAGAATACTCAGTGTTGCAGTCGGCTCATGCATATTTAGTGTGCCATGAATATTTAGTGCCTACTTGATCCTTCTGTGGCTTTTATCCATGTTCAGCACACATATGCTCTTAGGTTCTTGAACATGACTCACGGGGCACTGGCTGAGTTAACAATGCTTCGCTGTAGAATTCCGCCTGCCCAGTTGCTTGTTTTCTTTATAAGAGTTGAGAAGGACCATTTTATATTATTTATATATCTTAATCTCAGACAATATACAGAAGCTGCTTGGCTTGTGATGGGGTTGTATCCTAATACACCTGTGTGAAGAACATTGTAAGTCAAAAGTATCTAGAGCTGGGCACCATGCTCCATGCCTGTAATCCCAGCACCGAAAGAGGCTGAAGCAGGAGGATTGCAAGTCTGAGTCCTGCCTGGGTAACTTAGTGAGATGCTTCTCAAAATAAAAAATAAAAAAGGTCTTAGAACATAGCTCAGGGATAGTGCACTCCAGTACTGCACCAAAATAAAATGCATTTGGGTTGGAGGAGCAGCTCAGTGGCAGAACAATTGCCTGGCATGTGCAAGGCCTTGAGTTCTGTCCTCAGTCCTGAAAAACCAAAGCCAAAGCCAAAGCCAAAGCCATGAACACCACAACTCAGCAACATAGCATACTGCAGAGTCCTGGTTGTTTTGCCTGGTGATCACGGGTCGGCATGATCACTGCCCTGCCCAGCACAAGAGAGAGATTGTGCAGTGCGTTACTAGTCCAGGCAAAGCTTGGAAGTCAAATCAAAGTGCAGTTTCTACTGAATGTGCATTGCTTCTGCACCATTGTAAAGGCAAAATGTATGAAGTCAAGGACTATCTGTACAGCAAATATACATACCAATCAACCTTTAGGTTAAATTTATAAAACTGTGCAATATATTGCACAAAGTATATATAAAATGTGTGTAAGTGTCATTAAAATTTTAATCTAAAATGTCCCCTGCAAGCCTCATCTGTTTGGAAGGTGATCAGACCACAGTAGTGAGCTCAGTGCTGGCCCAAGGCTGCCTTCCTAGCTGGCCTGCTGTGGGGAGGCGGAGCCTGGTCTGAAGAAGTGGGGCATGAGGGCGTGATCTGGAAGAGTGCATCTCACTTCGCAGCTCCTTCCTGTGTCTCTGCCTCCTGGCTGCAGGTGTTGAATGCGTTTCCATTTGTTATGCCCCTTGGCCATCCTGTTCCTGCCTTGGAGCCAGCCCACTATGGACTAAAACCATGAGCCCTGAGAAACCTTTCCTACTTTAAACTATGGGTATTGGGTATTTTGTCCCAGCCATCAGAAAGTGACTAAGACATATGGCTTTAGAATAATAAAAAGCAATACCTGTGTATCACCTCTCAGTTAACAGGAGACACTAACGGTCCTTAAAAGCTCCTATGAGCTCCCCCTCCACCCAAAGTAGCCCTCATTTCTGCAATTTGTACTAAACACTTTGTGGGTTTCATTGACAGCTTCAGCCCTAACCAACCTACTGCTTGGTCTCATTATTTCTGGATTTGTGTAAATGGATTAAGCCATATGCACCGTCTATGATTTGCTTGTTTGCTCAACAACATGCTTTTGAGACTATTGTTAATGGTGTCGCTGGGGCTCCTCAAGGGGACAGAAAATCTTCGTTTCAGTATAAGTGACTTTGCTTTTTCCTTTTCATTTGTTTAAGCAATCCATCTTAGTTCCAGAGTCCAAGACAATATCCTCCTGTCTTCTGCAAAGTTCAGAGTTTTACCTTTTACCTTTCAGCCTTCAATTCACTTAGAGTTGATTTTTTAAGGATATGTTCTTATTAGAGCCTGTTAATGTCATAAAATTGGGTTTCAGTGTGGTATTTTCCTACATGCATGTGACATGCTTTGGTCATATCCATGCCCCTGCTACCCTTCCTTTTCTACCTCTCAGCCTCCTGATCCTTATTCTCTTTTTCTTGTCTAATAATTGGCTCCCTTCTCTTCTCATGGCATCTTTTAAAGATTCCACACATTAGGGAGACCATGTGACACCTCTGGGCCTGGCTTATTTTGCTTAACATGTTCTCCAGTTCCATCCATCTTCCTGCAAATGACAGAATTTTTTATGGCAAAATTATATCTATATCTGTATCTGTATCTATATCTGTATCTATATCTATATCTATATCTATAATATATAAAAAATATAGGACTCCTCCCAAGATGGCGGCACTGTAAACAGCAAGGTAAACGGCCTCTCTGAAAGATACCATCCAGATGCTGGAATATAGCAATGTGGGGAGGGTAAGAAGGAAGGAGTAAGGTCCTCCGGACCTAAGAAGAATCTAAAGCAAGAGTTGAAGTCCACAGAAAGAGTGGAAAGAGTCACTTAGAGGGGGAGAGCGGGGGCTGGCAGTGCCTCTGCCTGGAGCCTGACCCTCTCTGTGAAACGTGTTCCTGGAACCTGGGGACGCATAGTCTGAGAGCTGAGACCGCAGTGGCTGCAAACCTGGAGCCATCAGCCCAGTGAGACGGCATCGGAGGAAAGCGACAGTGAACGGGGGAGCCAACCTGCAGAATTGTGAGTGGAGGTTCTCACCCTCTCACGTGAGGGAGAGATAGGTGGACAGACATCTTGGAGTTGGGCTTGGAACTCCTGGCTGGGTGCAGACCCGCAGAGGTCACTCAGACTGAGCCCTGTCCCTGCGTGCATTCTGGGGGCCACCTCGGAGGGTCCCTGCGTGTGACAGGCTTTGTCTGAAGACAGCAGCTCCATTCACGCTCCAGGGGTGTTGTGGAGAGTCCGCGGGTGACTGGTGCACCGGTCCAGGTTCGCAGGTGGCGCTCGGCCCCTACGCGCACCATACCAGCCATTGTGGCGCCAAGGCAGGCTGGGGAAAAGCAGTGGATAGCGCTGTAACAGCGCCCCCAGTGGCAACCATCAGATATCCATAGTCAGCCCCCGCTGGAGGAACCAGTCTTACTTTGGAGAGGTTACGGCCAATGTAGGGAGTGCCTGGGTCCCCACTACCAATTTGCCCAGGGGAACAAAGGAAAATGCCAAGACCAAGCAGGGGGCAGTCTCTGACCTCCAGTTCAAGCAGAGCAAATCCAGGAGATGCAAATGCAGAGATCGGGAGTCCCACAACTGAAGTTTCTAAGGTGATGCAAACGGAAGTAAAGAAACAACTTCAAGAGGCCATAAAAGAGATTAGAGCAGAAATGCTGACTCAACTAAAGGAAGAAATGAAAACCATAATAAATGATCTGCTAGGCAACCCTAAAGGAGACATAGATGAAAAAATGGAGCATAGGAAAACGAAGGAAACCTGGAATGAGCAATACAAAAAAGATTTAGAATACATGAAACAGATTGAAAGAGATTACCAGGAATTCAAAAAATCCAATGAAAGTTGGCAAAACCACCTGAAGGAAACTAAAGATAGACTTTTAAACCTTGAAGACAGGTTTACAGCATATGATCGAGAAAGGAAAGGTCTCTTAAAAATAACAAGAAACCTGGAAGTAACAATACAACGGCTACAAGACAACCCAAAGAAACATAACTTAAGAATTAAAGGTGTGAGTGAAAAAGCAGGGGTCAATACAAATCAAATTAAAAGCCTATTTACAGAAATAATTTCAGAAAACTTTCCAAACATGGGAACAGGAAGAGACTTTAAGATAAGTGAAGCATATAGAACTCCAGCTAAACATAACCAAAATATACCTACACCCAGACATATAATAATCAAGATCCCAGAAATTCAACACAAAAACAGAATATTAAGAGCTATTAGAGAGAAAAAAAAAAACAGATCACCTACAAAGGGAAACCCATCAGACTCACGAAGACTTCTCAACACAAACCATCAGGTCAAGAAGAGCTTGGAGTGAAGTATTTCAAACACTGAAAGAAACCAACTTCCAGCCCAGATTGATGTACCCTGCAAAACTATCTTTCAAAATCAACAGAGAAACAAGGTACTTCCACGACAAGGAACAACTAAAGGAATTTATGACAACCAAGCCATGCCTACAAAGAATACTGAAGGACATTTTAGAGAGAGAGAGAAAAGTCCACAGCTCTGGAAACAGTGGCAGAGGGATATCACTGAGTGGGGCAGACAATTGAATAATCCATCATCAGGATTTGAGTCCAGTAATGTCTTCAATGAGCCGTATAGTTAGATCTTATTCTATCTCGACCCATCTAATTTTATTATATATGATGACATAGACAGCTATTCAAAAGATAACAAAATATATTAAGATAGCCTTTATTGATATTTAATCACCTTGTTTTGAAACCCTGTATTGCTTTCATTGTTCTGTTTTGAGTGATTTTAACCTATTTTGGTTTGTTTGATTGTATTATAACAGATGATATAGGCAACTGCTTAGAAGATAATATGAGGCATTATAGAAATCAACGTTGTATTGCTACGTATTGCTTCCATTGTTTTATTTGTTATTGGTTTTATTCAGTACTATATTGTTTGATTATATTAGGCCCAATGGTAGGGGCAGTTATTTTGAAGATAACAAGAGGTATTACAAGGGGAAAGGAGGAAGGAAGGAAGGGAAAAGGAAAAAGACACAGATTTATATGTAGGTATACATAAGATGGTCAAAATGACTATACTACTAAATGCATTAACTATTGAAAGAGAACAGTTGGTACTCATATGATTGGATCAATTTTACATGTCTATATCTGTCAATCTGAGCAACCCCTTTGAAGGTAACGATATACAATGTTACAACCACTGTCAAACTCCAACCACCTCATTTTGTAAACCTATAACGTTACAGTATTGCATTTGTTGTTGTTGTTTGTTGCTCCCTTTAGCTTTTTGTTTCTCTTTTCTGTGACCATTGCTTTATTTTTTATTGGCTTTATTCTGAACTATTTTGTTTGATTATATTAGGCCCGATGGTATGGGCAGTTACTTTAAAGACAGCAAGAGGTATTCCAAGGAGAAAGGAAGAAAGAAGGCAGGGAAAAGGAAAAAGATAAATTTATAAAAAGGTGTATATAAGATAGTAAAAATGACTATATTACTAAATGCATTAACTTTTGAAAAAGAACAGTTAATACTCATATGATTAGATTGATTTTGCATGTCTATACCTGTTAATCTGAACAACCCCTTTGAGAATAGTGATACGCAATGTTTTAACTACTGTCAAGTTCCAACCATCTCATTTTGTAAACCTATAGTGTTATCGTATTGGATTTGTTGTGTTTGTTTGTCTCTTTTGCTTTTTGTTTCTCTTTTCTGTGTCCATTTTCTCTTAAATAAAAAAAGGAAAAAATATATAATATATATATATATGTATATATACACATAGCATTGTCTTTATCTGTCCATCTGTTGATAGGCACTTAGGTTGGTTCCATATATTGCCTATTGTGAATGGGTCTGCAGGTGTCCCTATAGTATGCTGACTTTAAATCCTTTGGGTATACACCAAGGCATGCCATAGCTGGGTCATATGGGCATTCTACTTTTAAAGCTCCATACTGATTTCCATAGTGCCTTTACTAACTTATGCTCCCATCTACAGTGTAGGAGCACTCCTTTCTCCCCATATCCTTGCCAGCATTTATTCTTTTCTGTATTTTTGATGATAGTAGTTCTGACTGGAGTGAGATGGGCTCCCAGTGTAGTTTTGATTTGCATTTCCTGAATGTCTAAAGAGGTTGAACATTTTTTTCCACATACTTACTGGCCATTTGTATTTCTCTGGAGAAGTGCCTGTTCAATTTGTTTGCCTATTTAGTGATTGGGTGATTAGATTTTTTTGTGGGTTTTTTTTGGAGGGTGGGTCTTTGTGTCTTTTAGTCATTAATTCTCTGTCAGAAGAGGAGCTGGAAAACATTTTTCTCCATTCTGTAGTCTTCCTCTCCCCTCTGTTGGTTATTTCCTTTCCTGTGCAGAAACTTTTAATTCGTGGTCTTTCTTGCTGGTTTTTCTTATGCTATTAGAATCCTATTCAGAAAGTCTTTGCCTGTACCTATGCCTTCAAGTGATTCCCATGTTTTCTTTCAGTAGCTTTAATGTTTCAGGTCCTACACTTCAGTCCATGATCCATTTTGAACTGATTTCTGTATAGAGTGAGCAATTGGAATCTAGTTTCAATCTCCTACATAAGGACATACGGTTTTCCAGGTACCTGAGCCTGTCTTTTCTCCAACTTAAGTTTTTGGTTCTTTTGTCAAGAATCTGATGGCTGTGTGGGTTTGCTTCTGTTCTTTTATTCTGTTTCATTGGACTATATCTCTTTTTGTGCCAGTTCCATGCTGGTTTTGTCACTACAGTGTTGTGAGACAGTTTGAAATTGGCGATTATGATACCTCCAGCCTCTCTCTTTTGTTCAGGATTGCTTTGGCTACTGTGGGTCCTTTGGGTTTCCATAGGAATTTTTGGATTGTTTTTCTTAGTTCTGTGAAGAATGACATTGGAATTTTGATGGGGATTGCATTGAATCCGTAGATTACTTTCAGTAATATGGCCACATTAACAATATTAATTTTGCTGATCTGTGAACATGGGTCTTCCCATCCTGTGTATCTTCTTCAGTTTCTTTCTTCAGCGTTCTGTAATTTTCATTGTAGAAATCTTTTACTTATTTGGTTAGGTTGATTCCTGGATAATTTTTTGAAGTCATTGTGAGTGGACTTGCTTTCCTGATTTCTTTCTTAGCTAGTTCATTATTTGTGTATGGAAAAGCTATTGAAGTTTTAAATGTTGATTTCATATCCTGTTACTTTGCTGAAATTATTGGCTCTAAAAGTCTTCTGGTGGAGTCTTTATGATCCTCTAAGTCTAGGACCATATACTTTGCAAATAAAGATAATTTAATTTCTTCTTTTCCTATTTGTATCCCTTTTGTTTCTTTTTCATGTTTTAGAGCTCTGTTTAAAATTTCAAGTACTAGATTGGAGAGGGGTGATGAGACTGGACATCCTTATCTCATTTCTGATTTTAGAGGAAATGACCTCAATTTTTCATGCAGCATGATGCTGTGAGTTGGTATTTTGTGGGATGTGAGGCAGGGATTTGGCTTTCTCTCCTGATTTTTGCCTTGATCAGCAATGGTTGATGCAGAGTTTTGTTTTAACTATTTCATTCATTTTCTGCGTCTCCATAGATGTTTCTGAATGCTCTTCTGTTCTTGGTGAACAGCGCTCCTTTTATGCCCTGTGCTATACTTTGGATCTAGAAGGGCCCCCCAGGGTCCCCTGTGTTAAAGACTTGGGTCCCCAGCCTGGTGCTATTGGAGATGGTGGAGCGTTTACCAGGTGGGGCCTGAGCGTTAGAAGCTAGGTCACTGGATGCGTGCCTTTGAGGGGGATTAGGGACACCAGCCTCTTTATTCCTCTTATGTCCTGGCCATGTGAACCCCAGCACAATGTGCCACCTCACCAAAGCTCTGAAGCAACCAGGCCAACTGATTATGGGCTGAAACCTCCAAAACTGAGCCAAAGGAAATATTTCCTCTTCATAAATTGGGTATCTCAGGTATGTTGTTACAGCAAAGCAAAGCAGGCTAATACTCCCTGGTGTCTGTTTGGAAGAACACTTCATGGAGGTGGGTAGTCTTGGTGAGAGGAAATGGCTCTTTGATATCAAAGGTAAGCATAAGTGCCCAGCTCTCTGCCCCCATCAGCTGGGGGTGGATGTCCAGAGAGGGTTGGGAAGAGAGTTGTGGTAAGTTCTAAGGTCTTTAGCTGAGAGCTGAGGACATAATGGTTGCCCCATAGCCAGGGAATGCAGTGGGGTGGTGGAGACACACATCTTGTAGGGACTATTTGGGCTGTTTGCAGCATGTGGTTTGGAAAGAACTGGAGTGATGGGGTGGATTGTCGGGGTGCTGCCTCACAAGCAGAGAAAAGCTGCATGCTAACTCCTCTTCATGTAGCCCTTCAGGGATGTATGCTTGCATGGTTTGCTCCCTTCTCTCCTTCTGGTCTTTATTCAAAGCTCCTTTCTTTCAGGAGCTTCCCTGACTCCTCTGTGTAAAATTACAGCCCCTCACCCCTAACAATTCCCTGCCCCTCTCCTGGCCTGCTAGTCTCCATGGAGCTGTCCCTGTTGAGTGCACTACGCAATAGCTCATCTATTGAGGTTCGCATTTACCCTTCCACCTGTGACTGTGCCCCAGTGCCTGACACACAGTGAGTGACTGGCAAAGATCCATCTGATGAACAGATGAGTACTAGTAAGCAGAGATTCCTTTGGGTCCTGGGATGTGCAGGTGGCAAAGCAGGTGCTGAGGAAAGCTGATGAAAGAACATGCATGAAAAATGGGTGCGCTAGGGTCAAGTTGTGCCCTTGTTTCCTTGCCGCAAACCCCCTCAGAGCTCCTCCCATTCACAACCACAGCATTGCAGGGCCAGAAGCCTCACACACTACCCCTGACTTGCCTTCCCTGCACCCTTTCAAGGATGCTGGCTCAGACGTGGTCCCTGACTGCTGTGATCCCTGACTGGCATCCTGGGAGGTAATGTAATTTTCTCAGGGTCCCCCAGTGTGTTGCGGGACCAGCCAGGCTCCTTAATACTTACGTGGCCTGGACAGAGGTAGCCCCATATGTTGGCCAGGTCCTCCCTCTGCTGACCTATATTCCCTCATCCCCAAGTTTATCATGTCTCTGTCTGAAGGTTGTTGCTTGGCAATGGTTGCTAGGCAAAATTCACAAGTAATGAAGAGTCACGGCTCTTGATTGGAGGCTCTCAGGAATGCCGAGGTGTCTGCAGACTGTGATGGACATGATTCTGATGTGGTCTCCAAGACTCTTGTCCTGGGCCAGCCTGGGAAGAGGAAGGGATGACCACACACTTGGTTAGCTTTCATCCTATGGCTGTAGTGGTGGGGGAGGAGCCTGTGGTCATTTCTGTTGTATAGACCCCTCATGCTGGCATCAGGAAGGGAGCTGCCATGTGTGACAGTGTGCTGTGGCTGGGACCTAGTGGTCACTCCCACTCACTGCCAACAATCAAATGTGGACATGGGTCCTGGTAACTTCAAGGACCTGAATCCTATCGGCAGCCCTTTGGCTTGCAGGGAGACCTGGGGAGCTGACCTTAGCGATGTCACAGCCCTGGCTGGCTGATACCTTGATCTCAGCCTGGGGAGAACCTGAGTGGACGAACCAACCCACCCAGGCTGGATACTTGACCTACAGAACATAATATGTGGGGGACAAAAGGAGTCACTAAACTCATGGTCATTTGCCATGCAGCATGGAAACTAACACACAGGCTAGGGTTGGGGCTGGGAATCCATTTTTGGGATGGATCTGGTGTCGAAGTTGACTATTGGGACAGAGCACGAGATCCTAGAAGGATTGTGCCACCACTCTGATCCTTGTCTCTTAAACACAGCTCTAAGACAATCTCTGCAAGATAGAGACCAGCCCCACTCACAAATGGAAAAGTGAGGCCTGGAGAGCCTATGCATCGCCCAGGCTCACATAACCAGGAGGAAATATGGTTGGGACTCAAACCAGAGGAATTCCAAGGCTTGAAGTTCCTCCAGGACTGATAAAATGAAGCTTCCAGGCCATTCCAGAGCATTTCTGATCAAACTTCCTCAGTGGGTGCTTGAGTGTTGAGCTTTTCTGTTTCGTGTGTCTCCTTCACAAGAAGAAAGGACATTTGTCCTTTGATGTTTAAAGCACCAACTGGGCTTGTGCTTCTGACGTGTAAGTTCTGAGTTCAGGAGGGTGGGGCCATCTGTAGTGTTCTTTAAAATGGCAACCTTGAACAAAGAGTCACAAATATTAAGGAGGAATTTTAACCTCTGCTTTTACAATTTTCTCTGTGGCTACACCTGGGGCTTCCTGCCTCTCTTTCCCCCATCTGTACCACTAATCTTGCCTGATTGGTCAACTTCACTGGATTAGGAAACACTAATAGAT
Source organism: Dasyprocta punctata (assembly GCA_004363535.1). NCBI lineage: Eukaryota > Metazoa > Chordata > Mammalia > Rodentia > Dasyproctidae > Dasyprocta > Dasyprocta punctata. Next base: position 33,292 of record RJWM01012980.1, on the reverse strand, counting down.
TAGTAAAGTATGCTCCTGCGTGTGTCTTAGTGGGTCATGGTGGTGTGAGCTTGGGGTCTGTATCTGGTTCTTAGCCCCTTCCTGTCCTGCAGTAGCCCTCTCTGCTTCCTGATTGCCATAAACTGAAGAGCTTTCCTTTGCCACACTCTTCCACCATGATGCTTATGCCTTGGAACCAGCCAATCATAGGCTGAACCCCCAAAACTATGAGTGAAATTAAACCTCTCCTCCTTTGAGTTGTGGGCATCGTGCAATGGGAACGCTGACTAACATATCACCCCTGGAGAGGGCAGAGGTCCCTGACTTGTGAGTACCAACCAGGAGTCCAAGGTCCCTGGTTCTAGACTACACTGGTAGACTCTCTATGTTGTTATCCTGCTCTCTGACAGGCAGAGAATTGTCCTTCTAGGTGGCTAAGGCGACTGCAGATCTGCCATACCTCCAAGGTGGCTGTCCCACGATCTAGACTAGGAAGGAGGACTGGAAACAAAGAGTGCTAAGAAATTGTGTCTGCACCCCAACTAACACTCAGACCCCACCCTACCTCTTCTTCTCAGGTCAGGAAGAACATTATTTATCTGCTGTCTTGGCCTCATGGTGGCCTGGAAGCTGATTCATGCTGAATCGTCTAACTTAGCAGACCCCCCAGAACTGACAGGGTCTGGTCCTGGCTGAGTCTTCCTTTTTTGTTGGCTCAGATCTATAATTATCCTTCCGTAACTCATCACTGCAGACAGCCTTGCCAATAGGGGCGGTGTCTTCCTTGTCTGGGTCACTGGTCTTCCATCCTCAACACCACGGAGTGGATGGTGGCCATCTTGCTTCTCAGGACACTGCTAATGGGAAACAGATTGACAGCCAGGTCATGGGAGTTTATGTCTGCTCTGCTGAAGCCTGACTGTGTGACACTGGACACGTGATGCCTCACTGAGAAAAATGAAGCAGTGGGTCAGAGGGTCTGTTCCGTGTCAACACCAGCCATACTCCAGCTTGTGGTGTGTCACCTAGCATGTGAGAGCCCTGCATCAGCTCTGAGATCCTCAGAGAGCTAACAAGCTAGTGATAAATGCTTACTGTGTGCTCCTCTTCTCTGAGCGGTGTTGTCACCATCCTGTCTACCAGAAGAAGCAGCTGAGGCACAGAGAAAGCAACTTACCTAAGATTATACAGCTAGGAAATAGAGGAGCTGGAATTTGGATCCAGCAGCTGATCTGCCCGGACCGCACCCTGCACACCATGCTGGGCCTATTTACCCCTATCTGTGTCCTTGCTCGGGTGGCCCATGTCCTTGTCCCACCACTCCACCCACAGCTTGGTCTTGCAGTGACTCTGCAATGCTCTTTTCACTCAGGCTGTGCAATGGACAGTCTCTGATTGGTCCAGACACAGAGCCTGGTCAAACATGGTCGCAGGACAGAATGACCAGGGAAGGTGCCTTCTTGAGAAGGGAAACTGACATTAGCTACTGGGAAAGAATGTGGCTGCTTGCTTAGGAAGGAGCTTGGTTGTCATGGACTTTGTAAGCCTCAGGATGCTTCTGCCTTGGCCTGACTGGGGTGTTGTGAGAATCAGTACAGAAAATGCTCTTGCCTTTGCTAACTTCCTAGTGCTTTCTAAGGGGCAAAGTGTGTTTATTCCCAAGCCACAGAGTGCTTTGTAAACCATAAAGTGTTTTGTGAACAGCCAAGAAGTATGGTGGAGCCACTGGGGACCGTCCGGCCACCAGCCATTCCCTTCTGTCCTCATCAACAGAAGAAGCTCACATCATTTGGGTAGAAGAATGCTAGTTCAAGGCCTCTATGGTAGGTCAGTCTGGGCCATCTGTGACCTTTAGCCAGTGGCTGGCCTGGGTGGGTGTCACAGAATCTCTGACCTCAAAGATGCTTCTGCCATGGCTTCCCTGGGGAGCATGACAAGAATGATGCCTTTGTGACCCCGGTCCTGCAGGGGGTGCAGATACTATGTTCAGCACCAGGCTGGAGGGCTGGTAGCTAGGTCAGGTATGGGGTTCCCTGATTCTGCAACACGGGGATCCTGAGCACCCTGGGAAGTGGGGGCTGATACCAACCAAGATTCCACCTTGCTTTTCAGAGCAGCTCTGCTCACCTCTACTGGCCAGGACTGTTCATGTCGTTGTGTTCAATCCAGAAAAGAATGGGTTTAGATCACATCCATCTGAAAACAGGGATTAGCGTAAGAGCTACCCAGCGACATCTTTTCCTTTTGGCCCACATTCCAGCCGAGTGGGGACGGCCTCGAGCTTTCCAGCAGGTCTCTGTGCAAGCTATTTTGGAAGAACTTTATTTTAGACGTTTTGGTTTATGCATCACACATTAGTTTTCTGTAACAGTGACAACTTCCCAAGAAAAACAATTTAAAAAAGAAAAGGTTTGCTTTGACTTATGGTTTCAGTCCTGGGCCTGTGCTGAGGGCAAATCTCAGGGCAGAAGCTGCTCACCTCGCGGCGTCCAGGAAGGAACAGTGGCAGCTGATGGGACACAGCGCATCCTTCCAGGCCACGCCCTGTTATCCCGGCCACGCCCCCGCAACACCGGCCACGCCCCCTCTATTCCGGTCACACCTCTTTGATCTACTTCCTTTATCCAGGCCCTGCCTCCTTGAGTTTCCACCCCTAACAGTCCATTCAATTGTGAACCAGTCCATGGATTAGTCCATGATGAGACCAGAGCCCCCATGAGCCGACAGCCTCCCCAGAACCCCTCTGACATCCTGCCCTGGGGACCCAGCCTTCAACATGCAAGGATTTTGGAGGACGATTGCAATTCAAACTGTAGCACGTTGTTTAAAATAAAAATTTTAATTACAAAAGATAAGTGTATACATATTCATCGTGGAGCATTCAGAGAGATGTGTAGAATAAAGCACAGAAATGCACGCCTTCAACACTCCTATGGGTACTGGTGGGTGTTCACAATGTGAGGTGACCCCCTCCTGCCCTCTACACACACTCACACAATTCTCCTGTTTCTTTTAAACCTAAAGGGACCATGCCATGCAAACAGTATTGTGCAACTTGCTTTAGCAATGCAGTTGGGCATTTCCCTACCTTAGAACAGGTAGAGCTGCTTCTGTTTTTCCTGGCTGTATTGGCCTTCTTTGCAAGCAGGTGCCTGGTGATGGGTTTAGGTCTCCTCCGTTTCTATTTCACCATTTCCAGTGCTTCAAAATGAAAGCTAGGTATGCCTTGTTTGGTGACAGAGTTGCTTTGAACCTTGAAGGAAGAGCTGCACAGGAGCCCAGACCTGGACAGAGGTCCCCTTTCTTGGGATCCCAGCACTCTCTGTATCCCTCCAGCCCTTGGCAGCACCTGGACTGCAGGAGGAGGGTCTACAGCTGTGCGCTCCAGGACCCCTGCTCTGTGTGCTCTGTGTGTGATGTTGAGGACCTCTCAGTCCTGGAAACCACGGAGACCTCCTGCTAAGGAGAGTCAGAGGACAAGGGTCTCAGAGTAGACCCTGAGAAGCTGTGGCTGGGCCCCTCCTGTGCTGGGTCATCCCGGCGCCCCAGCCCCCAGCCTTCCCACTGTGAAAAGCAGCTGGTCGCATGATAACAGGTGAGAAAAATGCGAACGGAGGAGGAATCATAAAGGGGTGAGCAGAGATGCAAACACAGAAGTATGCATAGCAGGAAAAGAATTAATATTGTTATCGGGCATGACATAAGACCTAGAAACAAGAGGTTTAAAGAAAGCTAACAAAGAGGAGAGCCTCGGAGTGTCAAAAATAATAAAATAAAAGCGATGACAATGAGATTTAGGATAAAGAGATAAAAAGGCAAGAAACCAATGGGCTGCCAAGCAGAAGGCACAGGCACAAAGAGCAAAGATTAGGAACAAGGACGGAGTTAATATCCAGGAAATAACTGTTTAAGTAGATGAAACCCGAGATTGGAAATGAGAATCAAGGGCTGAGACATTGTGAGTACAAACGGGTTTAAAACCTGAAGAGAAAATGCAATTAAAGAACAGCTCTTTAAATGGTCCCCTGCCCTCCCAAGAACACAAAGGAACCCAATCGCCTTCAGAGTAAATAAAGCCAGGAGGGAAAGATGACCGATGGTGAACTAAAGTTAGACTGCAAGAAAGATCGATTGGAGTAATAGAAATCTGTGAAATAATAGGAAGGTAATGAGCTGCGTAGTCACGAGTAAGATCTCAATGTCTGCCTTTTTTAGCAGGAAGACCCCACATGCAAGGGGAAACCCCCAGACTGGACCTGGGACCTGCGTCCTGCCCGCCGGTGTGGACCCCACACTGGGCTCCCAGAAGTGGTGTCTCCCAGCCCTGCTGCGTGCTGCCCTGCCCATGACCCTTACCGTTTTCAGAACTCTGCAACTTCTGTACCTGCCTCACTTAGCGCACAAGTGGCAAAAGTCTCCAGCACAGGTGACCCCAGCCTGGCCTGGTCACAGGGCCAGGAGATGGTGCAGAAGGCTGTCACACACCCGCCTGTGTTGGAGCCACATGTAGGCGAGTTAAGATGGGTCCTGACTTGCCCACGACAGGGACCTGGATAGGCTGGGCATGTAGCTCTGACAAGCTTTCGAGGGCCCGGGTGACACTTGGGTGTGCCAGGGGCTGCTCAACAGGGACCGTAAACTAGAACTGGAGACAGACTACACCCTACATCCCGTGTCCTCCACCCTTACTGCCCCTGCCCTGCTGAGGGCCACTCATCCCCATCAGGGAGTTCCCTCAGCCCCTCGTCCTGCTCCACAGGGCACCTTCGTCCTGGGAAGCCAGCAGGCCTGGCTTGCCCCTCAGTGACTCGCAGATACAGCCAAGGGCTTCCTCAGCTCGCCACTTGCCTGCACCTGCTCTGAAGGTAGGGCCCGTCCTCCAGGCCAGCTCGGCTGTGTGGGAACACCCAGGTCCCGTCACTGTGTAACAAGTTATCTGACCCAACTCAGAGACATCGGATGTTCAGATTCCAAGTTTCTGATTTGCAAAGGGCTCAGCAGGCAGCGGGAGTTGCTCAGGCAGGGCTGCCTGGATGGTGGGGGGAGCTGGATTGGGACTGGGAGGAGTTGAGACTAGGATGGGTGATTTCAGAGTGGCCCTGGGCTGTGGCTCAGGCTCCCCCAGGGCCTGAGGAAGTGGGAGTTCACGCAGCCACAGTGCCAGTGCTCCCCTGATTCTGCACAGGCAGTGCGGCCATGAGGACGTCATCTGGGGGGCCACACACGCCCCTTGGGTGCCCAGCAGCATGTGCTTGGAGAGCCGCATGTGGCCTGCCCTGCCTGGCCCATCTCTGCTGCCCTCTCTGGTGTCCTGGCTTAGCTCAACACCAACCCCAGAGGAAGCCACCATGGTGAGACCACCATGGGCAGTATCTTCTGCCCTGGTTTGGGCCAGATGGGCACCTGGATATCCCCTGCTGCCCCTGAAGAGTCCATAGGTAACTGAGGCTGCCAGGGTTAGGCACTGTGGACCCATCCATCTTTTGGACCACACACTTCTCAAGGACCATGTTCTCTCCCTAGGGAAAGGAGTGGAAAAGCACAGGGCCTCCTAACCCAGGAAGGGGAGTGGACATGGGTGGAGAAGAAAGAAAAGAGAGGGAGAGCCAGGCATGGTGGCACAGAACTCTGGGAAACTGAAGCAGGAGGATCTCAAGTTCAAGTCCAGACTGAGCAAATTAGCAACTTAGTGAGACTCTGTCTCAAAATAAAAAAGGGCTGGGAATGTAGCTCAGTGTGAAGGGTTCAACTCCCAGTGCCAGGGGCAGGGGTAGAAGGTGAGGCCCTAGCATGTCCTCAGCCAGCTGTTGTGGGTGGGTGTGCATGCTGCCCCCTTCCCAGCCTGACACAGGTGTCTTGCCAGGTCTGCACAGCCAGGAGGGGTCGGAGCCAGTCTCCAGCCCCGAGGACTGGAGGGCTGCTGCGGGGGCGGGGCAGGGAGACCAGCAGGCACCAGGCGTTTGGTCAGTGCTGTGGGGGGGCTGGGCTGGCTCATTCACGTTGACTCTCAGGGTCCCTACCCCCAGCCCAGGCCCTGTGCGAAAGGCGTGCAGGGAACTCTGCCTTTTCTGCTGCTGCCCTGACCTCCTCCTGAAAGATGCATGGAGCCTGAAAATTTCATCAAAGCATCTCACATCCTCCACTTGCGGCTGGCGGCCCAGGCCCCTGCTGCCCTGCTGGGTCAGCACAGGTGCTGCAGGGCAGGGGTGAGGGGGTGGGCACTAAGGTGGCCCTGCAGGGGTGAGGCAGAGAGGGGGCCAGGCCAGCTTAGGGGAGGGGGCACAGCAGGCCACAGGAGAGGTGGGAGTCCCTAACTTTCTTCTTGTTCAACCAACATACTTTCACTCTTTCTCTGCAGCTCTTTTTATTGTTGTTTTAAGAGGCAGATAGTGCCAAGCGTGGTGGTGCACGCCTGTAACCTCCAACTACTCTGGAGGCTGGGGCAGCAGGGTCACAAGTTCAAGTCTTGTGTGGGCAACTTAGTGAGAATCGGTCATAAAATGAAAAAGGAAAAGGGTTGTGGTTGTAGAAGCAGCTCAGTAGTAGAGTGGTCATCTAACATGCACAGGACCCTGAGTTCCAGCCCCAGCACTGCCGAGCAACACAAAACGGACAGCCAGGTAATGCTCTTCTGCGCTTGGAACACAGGGCTGTACACAGGTCCCCACGCCTTTCTTGCTGCTGTAAGCACAGATGGCCTCACCCAAAGGCGCAGCTTGGTCCCCAAGGCCTCACCAGCCCTGGGGGCTTGGAAACACTTGGAGTCTGGTTGACCTGATGAATAAATCACATTCATAACAAATGTAAAGAATTTGCCTTTCCTTGTGCTGTGGGAGTGGCTTTCTCAGCAAGCAACTGCTGGGTGAGCTGTCCTGTGAGCAGAGTATAATGAGCTTGCTTTAGCTGCTTTTTGCTTTTCTTGTCAGAAATTTATTGGTGCATAGTAATTATACAGAAAACTGGATTTTGTTTTGGCATACGTGTATGTACACATAGCATGCTTTGGTTACTTTTAGCTCCCCTCACTCACTCTCCCCGCTTTCCTTCCCTTCCTCTTCTCTGAGAGTCTCACTTCTACTTCCTTGCCATCTGTCTTTCCTTTTCATTTCTATTTGTCTTTTCAGCTTTCACTCATGTGAGAAAACATGTAATATCTGTCTTTCCGAGCCTGGTTTTTTAAGCTTAACATGATAGCCTCCAGTTCCAGGCATTTTCCTGCAAGTGATTTTTGTTCCTCTTTATGGCTGCATAATATTCCACTGTGTATATATACCACCTTTTCTTTATCCATTTGTCTGTCAACAGGCCCCTTGACTGGCTCTGTGACCAAGCTATTAAGAATTGCCCTACTAAAACTCAGGGAGGCTGCTGGCTCCACTGTGTCCCAGCTTCATTCTTGGGGAACATACTGAGCAGTAGCATTGCAGGGTCAGCTGGGACCCTGGTCTTAATCTTGGGAGGCATTTCCATGCTGGTTTCGGTAGTGGCTGTTCTAGCTCGCGTTCTGACCTTGGTGAAATTGTATCCTTCTCCCTGCACCCTGGCCAGCATTTACCGTTTTTGTATTGGTGCTGATGTATGGACACCTACCCGTAGGCACTTGTGTGTGCGTGCGTGTGTGTGTGTGTGTGTGTTTGTGAGTGTGTGCACATGTCTGTATCTCACTCAAAGGATTTGATCCACCCCAAATCCAGGAAGGAAGCGGCTGAATATGAACCCAGGGCCCAGTGCCTTTCAGGAGGGATGACAGAGGCCCGAAGCCCTGCTCCACTGATCTGGAGTCAGGGGCCTGGCTGGTGGTCTGAGGACAAGGGACCAGCGCAGTCAGGGCCATGGGGAGCTGGGACGTGACCCCTGCCAGAGCTGGGAGTTCCAGGCTGACTGAGACCTCGGACACCAAAGCCTGGGTGGCCACAACTCTGTGGAGCGCTGGGCCCCAAAGCCGCAGGTGCTGGTGGCCTTGGTCAGTTCTGTGAAGGCTCAGCAAGTGGGTTGGTGGCCTAGGACGGCCTCCCTGTTCCCTCCTGGCTCTGGTCTCGGGCCCTCTCGCTCTCCCACAGGCAGACCCAGGTTCGCGTCTTACAGGGTCCTTGGGCTGTCCCTGCGGGGCCACCTCTGCAAAGCTGGCCAACACCAATGCTCCCCAAGCACCACCTAAGTTGGGCTGCAACCCAAGGTGGCCTGGGAGGGCTGCTGCCCCTTGAGTACCTATTCTAGTCAGAGGGGACAGATAGGGACACCAATGTAGACATCAGCAGCGGGAGCACAGTAGAGCTGGGATGGAAAATGTGGGGTTTGGGGGAGACACTTGAGCTGGGGTTTGAAGGGTGCATAGGAGTTCACCAGTGGGCAGGAGGGCTAAGACTGGTCATCTCTGAAGGCAGAGAGCACAGGGCAGAGGAGACTTAGCCCCAGAGCTGTGGGTGCAGCAGGCGCTCGGAGCCACGGCCTGCGTGGCCACCCCTACTGAGGCAGCCTGAGGATTAAACCGACTTTGCTGGGATTACCGCTGCCAATCAAGTTCAAGTGCATTTTTAAGAGCTTAATTTGCGGCCCTAGGTTTTGAGTAAAATCATCAAGTCCAGTCGATTAAACTCATTAAGGCGGGTGGACTGGCTGGCATTCGCACCGCCGTCGGATTCGGAGAATTAATTAGGAGCCTGTTATCCTTTGTCCAGATTAGCAGAGTCAGCCCAGAGGCCTGCGGTTTCTGCAAGAAGACAGCCCCATAATCTCTTCCGTGGGGCCCGGGAGGGAGATTGGGGCAGCTCCTGCGAGTTCTTTGATTCTGTGTTGTGCATGTGTAGACCCGGGCGGGTGCGGCAGTCTTCAGGCCACGACGACCCCACCACATCCCTGCCCTGATCGGGGCATCTCACAGCAATTTAGGAGGAGGAGGAGGAGGAGGAGGAGGAGATGTCTGCAGAGAATACTGCCTCTCAGAAATATCTCGATCCCACCTTGTGGGACCCCCAGGCTCTGTCTCCCCATCAGCTAGGCCTGTGGGTAGGCTGGATCCCAGGGGCCTCCTGTCAAACTATAATTGGACTTGGGGTGGACATGTGGAAAAGTCAAGCAAGACACACAGATCTGAATTAGTCCAGTGTGAAAATGTGAGCCTGTTACTAGCGTACTGATACAGAGGACGATGGGCACAGAAAGCAAGGTGTCATCTCAAGACACGGGGGAGCTTCTGGATCCAGCCGCACCTGAAGCTCACCACTGACTCGTCAGTCACACGAGCCAGTCCGTTTCTCCTCACAGGCATCTTGCCTCTTATAACTGAGGGATGGAGTAACCCAGATCTCATACCACCTGCTTTCCAGCACTGGGGAGGAGCAGGAGAGTCTTTTTTTCTTTTCCCTCTCATATTATATGTGGGGAGACTGACGCCCAGAGAGGAGAAGGGATTTGCCTGGTATGACTATTAATGGGGTTTTCTGGTCACCTGACATCTGTCTTCATACATGAAGGGGAATCCCGACTCCCGCTCCTGGGTAAGTCTGGCCAGACCAGGATGGGGTGGGGCTTATGGGGTGATCGGGAGGGTACAGTAAACTGATGCCTGTCTTGCGGGGAGAGGGCAAGGCAGAGTGCCCTCTGGGCCTCCCAGTGCCCTTGTACCTCACCTCCTCCCCAGTACAGGGCTGTACTGGCACCTCTGAGCCTGGGATGGGCACTGGGGCCTGACCAGGGTCTCCTGACCCTGTGAGGATCTGTTGGGGTCCACTGGGGTCCTCTGGGGTCTCCTTTCTCTGTCCCAAGAGGTGGCACAGCAGGGAGTGGGCCCTGGATGGCCTGAGGGATGGCCATGGAGCAGGGCACCTCAGTGGCCCCTGCGGCTGGGTGTACACAGTCCTGGAGGGAGGCTGGGACCCTGGTGCTGTATGGCCTCGTGTGACCCCATCATACCGGCCGAGTATGCAGCGAGGAACTTCCCAGGAACCCCATTGAGGAGAGATTAATTTAAATGCATTTATGTATTGATACGTTATTATTTACCTACATTTATCCTTAAATATGTTTAAACCCAACGTATTGAAAATCGTACTACTCAATAGGTCGTCAATATAAAATATCAATAAGATCTCGTCATGTGTTTTCTTGTACTCCATTGTGGAAATCCGGTGCGTCTTTTACACAGACAGCCCTGTCAATTCAGAAGATAAAATTTCATCAGAAACACTCGGTCTGCCTTTAGATTTGATAAAATTTACTGTTGAAAGAGGAGATTTACATACCCAAGTAGTTCCAAAATACCTGAACTGATTTGAGCATCAGGTTTTAAGTTATTTAAAATTCAGTGAAAAGATGAACTCAGGCCCTCTGTCTCGCAGACCGCCTCACCCATGCTCAGAGGTCGAGTTCGTCTGGTCAAGAGGGCTCGGTCACCATCACTGCCACCACAACAGCGGAGTCTCGAGGGGCTGCGTGTGGCTGTCTACCACGTGTGCTGGTTTCTTCTGCTCACCCCTCACGCACCACCTCTTACTTCCTCTGAACCCAAGACCCCCCTCTCCAGGTCAGACATTGGGCACAGTGGCACCCCGAGGTCACACAGTGAATGGGAAAGGGTGGGACCCGCAGACCCTGGCTCTGTCTCTGGACCACGTGGCTTTGTGGGTGAAGGGTGTAGGCCCTGCCCTTGGGAAGCTTGTGACTGTGCTGGGGGACACCAGGGTGGGTGAGGCACCAGGAGAGGCCTCCCAGGAGATGTGTCCCAGAACTGTGGCTCTCAGTAGCACTCTTAGTTCAAGGCACAGCAAGGACAAAGGGGAGAAGCATTTCTGGACCTCACGACAGAGCAGGGGTGGCCTCCTGTAAGGCTGGACCTGGGCCTCAGGGTGGCACCCAGCCCCTCTCTCTCCATCCTTCGCTCTGAGTCGGGCACAGTGGTGTACACCTATAAATCCCAGCACTCTGGGAGGCTGAGGCAGGAGGATGGCTAACTTGAGCCAAGTGCTCCTCTGGGGTGGTTGGATCTTGGGTTGGCTCTTATGACAACTCCAGGATGCCACCTTGTCAGCCACTTCCTGCAACAAGAGCTTTCTGTCCCCCAGAGCACCACGTAAGACTAAGATTGTGCCTTCTGTGGTCCAACGGGCACTGATCATCATGGGAGACTGAGGGAGCCCCAAGGACTGGCCAGGTGGGTGCGTGATGAGCCTTGGGCCTGGGGATGCAGGTGGCTCTGAGGGAGTTGAGTGTTGGGGACCCCATGAGCCACCGCTGTTACTATGCATGCTGGGCCATTGCAGCTCATGGGCACTGGTGGAAAAGCACCCTGTGAAGTGTAGGGCACCCTGTGGCAGGGACCCCTCCAGGGACAGGGACACACTCGCCCCCAGGGAAGGGCACCCTGGGGCCCTCCTATCTCCAGCCCACCTCTCTGCTTTCTGGCCATCGCTGCTGGGTATGAACTCAGATTCCCACACGCCTCCCCCACCCAGGCCCATGGGTTCAACCCCGACCCCCACATCACAGGGTGGAAAGCCCATGGGACCCCAGTCTGTAAAGTGAAGACACAGGCTTTGAAAGTGTACATGCAAGTGTGTGTCATGCGCAAGTGTTATGTTCTGTGTGCATGCTCCGTGCACACATCACGTACATGTGTTATGCATGTTGCATATGTAGACAGATTGTTTCATGCCTGTATACGTGTTATGCACGCATGTTTCATGTGTATTGAGCACTGTGTACATGGGTTGTGCATATGTTGCTCTGTACAGTGCGTTACTCACTTTGAATTGAATCTGACAGGGAGGAGTTGATGACATGGAGTTAGGATGCACCTGCGTGGCCTAGTGTGTGGTGCATGCTTGGAAGTGACACTGGTGACTATCACTTGAGTATGGCATGGTTGTGTCCTGCTCCGAGATGGATGGAGCAGTGTGAATGTTCTGGGGGCTCAGAAAGGTGTGGTGGGTGCTCCAGCTCCCCATAGCCATGGGAGGCCAGCTGGGCACAGCACTGTGGCCTTGGGTTGGCCCCACCTCTCTTTGCTTCTCCAGGGCTCCCACTCCTGGGTCCTTCCTCTCACAGAACTCATCCCACAGTTTCCTTTGCAACTGGCTGGTGGGCAGCTGCCCCTGGTCTGTCTGCTTCCATGGAGATTCAAACCTGGCCAGAGGGCTCTGCTCCATGGCTCCACCCAGCCCTCCCTCCCCGTGCCGGGGCTGCAGTGTCTCCTGGGCAAGTGGGTGACACTCATGTGTCCTGGGAGCCAAGTGACGCTCACATTTTTGAAGGGACCCCAGTGCTTGGGGCAAGGGAGGACACAGGGATGTGTTCCAGTTCCTTTAACAGATGGCCAGGCTGCAGAGAGCCACCCTCAAGCCCATCCTCCGCAGGCCGGCTTCCTGTGATCCATGCAGGCCTGGTCACCTCCCAACTTGGTGCAGCTCCGGGGCCACCCCCACCCAACCCTGAGGAGTCACCTGGCTATTCTAGTACTCCCCCCCACCACAGCTCAAGGTTACTGCCACCTGGTCCTCCTTCCCTCCCTCCCTGCCACAGGCCCTGGGCCAGGCCCTCCTGGTGAGCCCTGTACCCTCTGTCCCTGGCTCTGCAGTGCCCCACTTCCCTGCTCCTGGGATCCAGGAGCTGAGTGTCCCCTCGTGCTGTGTCCTGGGCCTTCAGCCTGTGCATTCCCGTGTATGATCCAGCAATATGGCCAGGTGGGCATGGCCGGCACGGAGTTCTGGGGGTGGGGGGTCTGCAGTCAGGACCTCCTTTGCTCCGGAGTAGCCACATCCTCGCTGGTGAGTATGGGGACAGGCAGGTGGACAACATGACCTCAGGGAATTCTGCAGGGCTTTGGGGACAACAGAGCTTCCACGTGGCCTCTCTTCCTGCTGGGGTGGCCAGTAAAGCACATCCAGGCAGATAACTGGACTACAGCTGGGGAACGGCAAGTGGTTTGGCTTCTCTAGGGGTCATTCGGTCAGTAGCCAATACTTTCAAATGGTCACAGCTTTAGATCCAGAAATTCTGTATCTGAGGATCAGTGATAAAGCCATGGCTTTAATTGTAAAACCCAAACAAAACCAGACTGTCAGTTGCAGCACAGCAAGCTCACTCTAAATATTCAGGAATGTTTGCCAATCAAGTGTCAGATTACTGGTCGTGTGGCCACAGCCAGAGATTTACACCACTGAAATCAGTACTTGCTGCAACCCAAAGCTTTATTTCTCCAGAGAGCTGGCTTGGCAGCTTGCTGCTGGCTCATTCACTGGAACACTCTGGATTTACCATGTGCCTTAGTTACTTTCCTCACTCCCAATGTACTCATCCCATGGTCTTTACTACTGTCTGCAGCAGCTCTGGAGTTCTCTTTCCTTAGTGTCTTTAGTTGCATTTTTGAAGCTGCCTTGATGTCCTGACTTGATTCAAAATATTTCCCTTTCATGGTCATTTTGACTCAGGGGAAGAACCAGGAGTCACATGGTGCCAGACTTGGTGAATAATGTGGCCAAGGGCAGAGCGCCATGTTTTCACCAGCCTGCCTTTCTGTTGGATGGTGCCCAACAGCAGCATTCACTGTATTATTGATTACATCTTGTAAACCTCAAGAAAGAGGACCTCCAGAACTGCTTCAGAAAGTGGCAAGAAGACGGGATAAGTGTGTTTGAAACGAGGAAGACTTTGAGGGGGATTTATTGCAAAGTGTCTTTTACTTATCCTTGGTCTTGAACTCACTATGTAGTCCAGGCTGGCCTCCAAATTGCAATGGTCCTCCTGCTCAGCCTTCTGAGTGCTCAGATTATGGGTGTTGGGAGCCAGAAGAGTTCCACACCATGGGGGTGGAAGCTGGAGCCCACTCTCAGGGAAACTTTCATGAGCAAAGTCTAATTGACCCTGGTAGCTACGTCCCTTGGACAGTGGTTCATGGGTCTGTGCTTCAGTTTCCTTCGGTAGAAAAGGGGTGATATTAACTGATGCATGAAGCTCACATCCAAACCAGGCTCACACAGTAACCATGTCGAATTCCCCATGTTTTCTGAGGCCAGTCTCTCAACTGGAGCGAGGACGGCAGGCTGTGCTCCAAGTCTGTGACTTGGCTGGGGGTCTTGTAGCTGGAGGAGGGATAAGGGCTGGGAACCCCAACATAGAGCTTCTCCATACCTGGGCATCCTGTGACAGGGCAGCTCCTATCTAAGGGTGAGCATTGAAAGAGGGGCTGGGGATCCATACAGCCCTTTAGGACCTGGCTCTGGAAGAGACCAGTGTCACTTGTGTCACACTTCCCACAGCCGCAGGAACTCCGTCAGAGCCAGGGTCAGACTCGGGTGTGCTGAGTGCCATCAGGGAGTGCCCAGTCACAGTAGGGTGCAGTGTGAGGGACCTGCTGTGGCCTCTCATGGGTCAGGTGCTGGAGCGATTGGAGAGGGCTGTCTTCAGGGAGTGCATGAGGGTTTAGCTCTAGAATGTCCTCCAATTCCCATGTGTTTGGCAGGTGACTGGATCTTGGGGGCTACCCTGATGGGCTCCTCTCAGGAGGTGCTGTTAGGAGGCAGAGCCTGGTTAGAAGAGGCAGTCACTGAGGGCGTAGCCCACAAGGTTAATCTCCCTCCCCAGCTCCACCCTTCCCTTGCCATTTCCTGGTCTCCGTGAAGTGAGCACCCTCTCCTCTGCCAGGCCCCTCAGCCATCCTGTTTCCGCGCTGGAGCCAGCTGATCATGGACTGAAGCCATACACCAGATAAACCTCTCCTCCTTTAAACTGTGGGTGTTGGGTGTTGTGTCACAGCAGAGGGAAAGTAAGACAGGAGGCAAGCGTCTGACCTTAAGCCATGTAGAGTCTGCCTGTGCCTGCTGGGGGTGAGGACAGCCTGCTGCAGTCACCCTGGGACACGCTCACTCCATGCAGTTGTGTCAGGGCTGTTCCTGTATTTATTTGTTGATTTTTTTTTTTTTTTTTTTTTTTTTTTTTGCAGGGCTGGGGATAGAACCTTGGGTCTCCTACATGCTAGGCAGGTGCTCGCCACTGAGCCAGCTTCACCCCACCCAGGGCGGTACATTTTACCACAACCCCTCACACCGAAGTCTCACCTTGGCCCAAGGAACTTTCCCTGGTCAGCTCTTTCCCTGGTCAGCTCTTTCCCTGTATTTTGCTGCCTCATGAGACAGACAGAAGGGACAAAAGTGGCCTGGCGGCCTGTGCTGTGTGAGTGCTGTCTTTCCAGCACGGCACCCTGCAAGGACCCTCTCTGCTTCCCTGGCCCAGGAGCAGGGTGGGCAGCATGGAGAGAATCTCTCACCCCTGGTACAGGCGTGGGTCTCACTGTGCACAGCTGGGGGTGCTCCGGGGGAGTGGCCCCCGGGGATGTGGCACCTGGGGAACTGATGGTTGCAAAGCATAGACACAGAGTGCCTGCGTGGCCCACCCATCCGTGCATCACGGGCTTCCTGGCAGCGTGGCTGGCATAAGTGCCTCCTCACTGGAGCCTGTGGTGCTGGGGACCGAGGTCAGGGTCCCCACTGTGCACTGAGGCTGGGTTTGCTTCTCCTTAGGAGGCAGGAGAAAGACTGAACCCCAAAAGAATCATCCACTTACCACCGGACTTTTAGTTAAGATTGAAGCACACACATTCCAGCCTTTTTAAAAAACTCACATGGTGTTCATATTCTGCTTTTTACAACACCAATTTTGCATGTTTTCCTAGGCCACTAAAATGTCTACCTTGATTCCATCTTTGACCTCTGGCATGGCCATCAGGTGTGTGACTTCTCCCAATGGCAAGCAAGGCACCTGGGCTTCTCCTCTCTCCTTTGACATTGGGGCGGCCGCTGCTGTGCTCATCTTTTTCCTCCAGGCCCCGCTTCACTCTGCTTGCTGGCTGGGGATGTGTCCCCTGAGAGCCCTGCCCCATCCCACTTACCCAGCTGGATGAGGCCAAGCTCTGGGTCTGTGCTTTTGGTTTTGGTGCATGTGCTTCTGTAGGAACCCTTTCCCTGGGCACTTTGTACCACCCCCCTTCTTGGTGATGGAACAAACCAAGCTTGCAGCCCGAAAAATGAGCTGATGGCAGAGTTGGTCCCCTGAAGCTGGGGAGGCTGGGGAGTCTGGGTTGGAGCTGGGTTTCTATCCTGGGAAACTGATACTGAATGAATGAATGAGTGATGGTGGATGAACAGTGAGGGCGAATGTGGAGGGGATGTGGGGCAGCTGTGAGAGACAAGTGTCCACCACACATGGCAACGCCTGCTTCAGTGCCTGAAAGAAAGGGCTTGCGATTCTCACATGATCCGAGAGGCACACAGAGAAGGAGGCATTCACCAGGGCCACACAGTTGTGGAAGAGATGTTGGGGTCCAAAGCTGGTTCTGTCTGCCTGCTGGTTCAGAGTAGGGAGAGCTGGGGACATGGCAGTGGCAGGAGCCCTGCTACATGGGGCAACACAGGAGAAGCTGCAATGTGTCCTGCCCTTGGCTACCCTGATCCTGGACTGGGCCTGGGAATGGAGAGGAAGGGGGTCCTCCAGGTCCTGACCTCCCAACAGAGGAAAGGCATCTCTAACCAGAGTCAGTTCACCACAGGTCCTGAACAGGGAAGGCAGCTGTCAAGACTGTCCCTTTTCTGCATCCCTGCATGCCCTCTGCAGGTGTTTTTTCAGTGCTCCTGAAGGATGAGGATGGGTCAGGATCTGCTCCTTGGATAACTGTCATATATTCAGGACTATAAGTGAAAGAATCCCAATTCAGACTCTAATGGAAATAGAAATCTATTGGCTCACATTCCTAGAAGTCCAGGATGGTTTCAGGCATGGCTGGATCCAGGTGGTCAAATAATGCCTCTACCTCCTTGGTTCTCTGTCAACTTCAGTCTCTGGCAGACTTTTGCTATGTGGTAGCCAAGGAGCTCATCAGTGACTGCCTGTGGTTGCTTTCCCCTAAATGTCTTGTCCCCTGGGCTGCTGTGCAAGACCTGAGGAGGGTTTGTGGGGACCTAGATCCTGAACTTGTCACTGGCCCTGGGAACAGTGTGCCTGAGCAGGCTTGGTCTGGATCCAGGGCTGTCACAGTTTATTTGGTCACAGCACCCACAATAGGGGTGAGTAGGTTTCTGAAAGGAAGCCCTTCTGTTGGTAGAGGGACAGATCCTGGCTGGCACAGAGCAGGTGCCTGTTGCTGGCCCCTGCACCTGGCTGCCCCGCAGGGCCTCATCTTGTTCCTGGGCCACGCTTGCTGGGATCCCTGGGAGCCCTGGCCACTTGGCTGCGTCCGCCCGGAGCCCATCAGTGTACTTCGCAGCTGCTGTCCTGCTCTGCGGGCTGCGATGGTTGAGGGCAGCAGCAGGTGCAGTTTGGCATGGCTGAGCAGGCAGGGAGGGCCTGAGCAGGTGCAGGCCAAGTATGTCCGAGTCAGGTAGCAGATGGCTGAATGTCCAAGACCTCAGCTGGCTGATCAGGGTAGAGGGAGGCCATCTACAGTCCTGCTCTTAAAGGTCCCACATTGGACCCAGAGTCTTAGGGATGCTCAGAGCTGCCTGGACCCCCTTGGGGACCCTACTGGGACAGGAAGCCAGATAACTGAGCCGGCTTCCCAGAGGAGATGCTCCAGAGAAGTCACTGAGAGGTGTTTGGGATGGGAAGAGCTGGGTTGATGACTCTGTAGCTCCACACAATTGGGGAACCTCTGGGGAGCCTAGGAGGGAGCGCGATGCCTCACGGTCAGGCCTGGGATGGAAAGG
The DNA here is from genome assembly GCA_004363535.1 of Dasyprocta punctata. Classification (NCBI taxonomy): domain Eukaryota; kingdom Metazoa; phylum Chordata; class Mammalia; order Rodentia; family Dasyproctidae; genus Dasyprocta; species Dasyprocta punctata. Next base: position 15,623 of record RJWM01012980.1, on the reverse strand, counting down.
CAGGGCTGCCAAGGTGGAAGGTGCTGCCCATGCTGGGGCTGCTGAGGCCCTGGCTCTCGCCTCCATCCTGTTTTCGACCCTGGTTTGCCCACTCTGAAAAATCAGAATGAATCAGAGATAATACAATTTGCAAGCTGTCAGAGCTCATCAGTGCTCCCTGATGGCATGTGTGATCCTGGGTCCAGGTGTGCGATCCCGGGTCCGGGTGTGTGATCGCGGGTCTGGGTGTGCTGCTCAGTCTGCTGCGGTTTGGGCTGTTCATGCAGCAGACTTTAAAGTGCCCACCAAATCAGATCCCCCAGAGCCATAGCGGATCCCAGGGATATTTCAGAGACAGTTGGTTCACCTTTGGAGAAGCCAGATACTGCTGTCCTTTTGTACATAGGGAAACCGAGACCAGAGGGACAGCAGCTTGCTCAGAGCCTGGCGCTTGGGAGGCAGCATAGTGAGGGTGGCCTTCTGGGAGCTGACCTTGGGGGTGGTTGTCACACAAGAGGCAGGAGAATAAGGGCCTGGACTGGTGCTGGGCAGTGGGAAACCACGCTAGTGTGTTCCATGTCCTCTCTCAAGGTCACCTTCATGAAATGTCACCATGCAGAAAAGTCCCTGGCCCTCACCAGCTGCTGCTGCCTCCAGGCTTGTGGTCTCCTTCACCACCATGTCCGACCCCTCAGAGTCTGGCTGGCTGGGCAGTGCCACGTCAAGGTGGAAAATGGAATTGTAAATCCTGTTACACTGTACACACATGCACGTGCATTCCTACCATAGGGGTCTGCTGTCTGTACCCGTGCTGTTGGTCATGGGCTGTAGGTTGAAGAACTGGTTAACCCAGCAACCCCCTGTGCCCGGTAGAGGCCACGTCTTTACATCCACTGCAGGTCTGCCCCTGGCCCCCTCACCCCTTCCTCTCAGGCACCCCCCTAAAGACATGTCCACCTGGGTCCCTCCTGGGGCTCTGTGTCTGGGAAGCCTTGATAGGTTTGGGTGAGGAAGGGAAGTGGAGTTTGATGGCCAGGATCCAAAACACTCGTGAACAGGTTCACTGAGTGAAGGCTCATGGCCAGCAGATGGGCTTCAGGGGAAGAGATGGATCGTAAGAGTTGTTAGGCATCAGGGGTTAATCCACTGATGTAACCATTAGACGGCATCCATGGGATGTGGTGGGAACAGGCACTGGGCCCAGCTGAAGGGAGTCGGTCACAGGGCTGTGACCTTGGGGACTATCTCTGTCCCTGACCCCTTCCTTGGTGACTCTTTACCTGTTCTCTGCTTCCTGGCTGCCGTGAAGTGAGCAATTTTCCTCGGTCATGCCCTTCCACCATAATGGCTCTGCCTTACAGCCTCCATGGACAGAAACCCCTGAAACCAGGACCCCAAAGAAATGTTACCTCCTCTAAGTTGCTTTTCCCAGGTATTTGCTCAAAAGACCAAAAGCAAACTAACACAGATAGCAAACAAGAAGCAAAGTTAGGAGTTCTGAATTTGAGAGGAACTGGTTCTGGAGGGCATTGGGATTGGCAGGTGAGCTGGAGCTGGGCAGCCTGGGGCTGGGGATGACAGTGTCCAGCAGCTCCTAGGACCCCCTTCCCCTTTCCCTGGCTTCCATGGGATGCCCTGGCAGTGCAGGGCATCACGGTCCTGTGTGATTCTCAGAGACAGGGCATGGTTTTAGGTGGACACCAAGTCACATGTCCCATTTCAGGAGAGATACACTTAGGTTCTAAGATTGTAGCAAACAACAATCAACAAACTGAAGTCGGGGTTTCCAGGTTATTATTTGTTAGAAGTATTTCATCAACAAAGAATCATTGGCTGGTGCCAGGCTGTGCTTCAGTGATAATGGAAATTAAAACTGAGGCATTGGGCATGAATGCCTAAGAAAAGGCTTTCAAAGAAAAGCAAGAGAAAATAGAAGTGAGCACAACTCTGACAAACATTAAGCCACCCCCTAACAGGAAAGCAAGAGAAGGTAGGAAAACAGCTTTCACTGGAGAAACAGAATGGGGCACAGCTCAGAGGAGGAGAACAGATTGGTCCCTTCATACAAGAGTGGGCACAAGTTTTGTGGGGTGCTGGCGTGGGCTGGGATGCGGTCAGTGGTTCTCTCTGTCCTGGTTTCATAGCTCAGGGCTCTAAGAGCCGCTTGGATCTGTGAGATGATTGTTCTTGCTTGGGGGGTGACCTCACCGAGGGGTAGTCTGTGAAGTTCTGCTTTCCTGGGACCCAGATAACTGCAGGTTTGGGATAGTGGCTGGAGACTTGCAGACATCACTGAAGTGGTGGACCTAAAACTGAATGTCTTAAAGCTGGTGATTAGATGTCTCTGTGAATCCTGAAAATACTTCCTCTTGCTTTGTTGCCCTCAGTCTTAGGGAGATGAGGTAGACGAGGCAAATTTAGGGCTAATGAACCTTGAAAAGCTAACTTTCCCTAAACAACAGATACACCCGTATCCAAAGTTTTAAAGTAATAAAGGATATAAAGTGAAGCTTAAGTTTTGCTCAACTTTTAGGTACTTACTGGGCATCTGGAGGCCCAAGTGAAGATTCAAGGGTTTTAGTAAAATCCACTTTTAATCCTTGATTGCCTCACAAATCGTGTGTTCAGTAACAGGTTAAGGGCCTGGGAAAACTCCCTGTCTCTTGCCCCTGTGGTGGTGTCTGATTGAGTATTTTGGGGCACTCAGTCTGAAGCTACGCAGAGAAAACGAGAGTGAGAGAGATAAAGAGGCCTCTAATGAGGAGGGCATGGGAGAGCTTTAGGGTCCAGGGGGTGTAGAAGCTCTCAATGAGAACAAAGAAGTGTAGTTACTTTTATCAGTTTTGGCCTGGGGGAGGAGCTTGGGAGGTGGGCAAAATGACATATTAACAGCTGATTTGAAAGAGCATCTGCCTGTGTAAAACAGGAGACAGAAAGATTTACTGGGGACTGGGCGTGGAGGCTTGGGTGGTTGTGGAGTCTTGGGATTGGAGAGGGCTCTGCACACATGCAAGAAAGGAGCAGAAGGTTTATCTCTGGAATGAGAAGGAGAATACAGAGGCTACTCTTGGAGAGCTAAGTTGTTTCTCTGGGTCTGGTACCAAGTTGGGTGGATGTCATGTTACAGATAGCTCAGCCCCAGGCTAGCCGAGCCTATCAGTGTCTCACTGTGTAAGAACACTGACAGTGGGCTGTGGAGATGACATGCATCCGAAAGACACAAATGTGAGACACCCATGATAAGAGGAAGATTCCGAGATGCCCTAAGATTAATCAGAAGGATGGAAGTGGAGGGGGACAAGAAGGGGTGAGGAATCAGTTCTCAGCTTTGTCCCAAACCACAGAAAAGCAGTTCATTTTCCTGAATGCACGCTATAACCCATGCTCAAACTGCATCATGACCCCCTGGGTACCACCCGGTCCTGCTCACCCCCCAGCCACACAGATGCTTCTAGGCCTTCTCCTGTCACCTGTGCCCACATGGTCCCAACTTCAAGTCTGCTCTCATCTACAGCCGATGTAACATTGATATGAATAGCTTGTGCATTCCTTCCCCAGATTTTCCTTATAAAAATGCTCTTAGATCTGCCTACACAACCTCGTTGCTGGAAGTGGTTGGCATTTGTAATGGCTCCAGAAGCCCTTTAACTTCCCAGGCCACTGATTTAACAGTGGGTTTAGGGCTATGGCTGTGGGGATAGACTGAGGAGTCTGCGATAGGAGCGTGGGTCTGCACCATCCCTACTACATTTGGAGGCGAAGCTGCCTCTCCTTTTTTCCTGACTCTAGTCCTTTGAGGTGTGGCTGCTTCTACAGCTTTAATTCCCAGGACTGACTTCCTGTCAGTTTTCTGGGGTACACATGGTGGTTGCCCCAGGTGGGGCTCCATCTTCTTACAGGCCCAGCACGACCTCCCCACCAGGGGCACACCTGGGTACCTCACTCTGTCCACAGTGAAGTTCAAGAACAAAAGGCCAGGACAGGCCCAGGATCCCAGGTCCTACTTAGAGCCACACCATGCTCCTAAGGAAATGTGACTTCATTCTTTTGCTAAAAAGCTGCTTCCCCATAGTTTCAAGTACTTAGAAGGAAGAAATTTGCATTGCTCCTTTAAGAAAAAGGAACTGCTCCCATCAGCAGAAAGCAAACAGGGAGAGCTGAAAACCAGGTAGCCAAGCAGATCCATTGTATGCAAATTAGTACCTGCCGGGAGGGGGATGGGTACTGCCTGAGGAAACAGGAAATGCAGCTGGTGCAGCACTAGAACAGATCATTCTTAAAATGGGGGGTGGGGCATAGAAGCCCACCAGAAAGGGAACAAAAGTGGGGGTAGCAGTTCAGTGGTAGAACTCCCTTGTCTGGCATGTATGAGGTTCTAGATCTGACCCCTGGACCCTGCCCCCAGCACCAATTTTTTAAAAAGTAAAGAAAGGGCAAAAAGCAGAAATGGTGCTTGTGGAGGGCCCATTGTGTCCCTAGTGAGTGGGGCCCAGGTAATTGATTGACAGCCCACAGTGTCTCCTGTGAGCAGTTTCACCCAGGACCTGCTGGGCACAAGCTGAACTCTGGCTCCACCCCCTGCCACACATGTGGCCATAGAGTCCCAGAAATGCAATGAGCCAGAAAAGCAATGCGCTAGCTGTGAGCCGATTTCTAAGACACAGTGCCATGAAAAATACCTTCCATTCTTTTTCTATTGATCACATAGTGAAGCAATGCTGTTTTAGATCTATTTAATAAACCGCGTAATGAAAATTAATTTCACCTGTGCCTTTTTCACTTTTCGAAAGTGTGTCTACCAAATTCAAAGTCAAGTTCGCAGCTCTCATGATGTCCTTGCAGGGTGGGGTAGGTGAATAAACAATTCTGTTTTTACCCCATTTGGGTTGTATACAGGAAAAGAGGTTTGTTTCTCACAGTTCTGGAGGCTGAGCCATCCAGGATGGGCCTTCATTCTGCATCAGTGGTCAAAGTGTGTATGAGAGAGCCAAAGAGGGGGTTCAGAAAGGAAAGGGGGACCATGCTCTCCTCTTTTATAACCAACCTGCTTTGTCTGATGAGGATATGAATCCACGCCTGAACCTAGAATCACAAGACCTAAATGCCTCCCGTTAGGCCCCGCCTCATAATGCTGTTACCATGGCAACCTGGATGTGGGAGGGGACAGTCTAGCTAGCATCTGCATGGCAAAATGGAACTTTGATTTGAAAGTCAGATTTTTTTGTTCTTTGGGGACAAGTGGCTTTTCCAAACATCCTCCGGGGTAGGGCATACATTCTGTGCTGTCTCCTCAGTGGAGTGATGGATGATGTAGAGCTGGCCCAGGATGTCAGGCCACCATCCCTTCCACTGGAGCAATAAGATGAAGCAAGCCTGAAGATGCATCTTCTCTCCTTGGACCCCTCCCTCTGTCCAATGCTGTGAAAGACCCTCACTTACCTGTACATGGGGGGATGGTGATTTGAGGTGAATAAGGCCCCTCAGTATCTCCTCGGAGCCAGCTTTGAATAAATCCTTTTTCATGTTCACCAAAATAAACAGTCTCCTTTGATTCAGTCAGAGGCAAGCAAGCGAACCTGAGTGTTAGAGCTTAAGTGGCTGGTAGCAAAGCCACAGAGCATAGAAGACAACACACAAATCTCCCTGAGCTGAGTCAGGCCGTGGCCTCCAGCCCTGTGGGGCAACATTCCCGGTGGCCGCTGCCTCCTGTCTGGTGGCTGCTGATTCAGTAATGGTTGCACTTGTCCTCTGCAGCTGTTGTGAGGTTTTATGAGGTCCTTACCATTGCCTGAGCTGAGGAGTAATGAGATTCATGCATGGGCGTCTCCCTGCTGTTCTGGATCTGTGGTAGTGAGGATGAAGGTGGACCCATGTACCATGGCATCAGTCTTGCGTGTAATCCCTGTCGTTGACAACCTCCACCATCAGGGAGGAGAGGTCTCACATCTCCACCTGCCTGGAGTCTTGAGCCAGTCAGCCAGCTGTGGGAGGAGGTGGGGCTGGCTCTGCAGGAGGACAGGCGCAGGCCTTCGGTGCAGTGACAGCTGGGTGGCCCAGGCAGCTTCAAGAAGCACTCTGGCTTGTGGAAGCCCCATTTCCTGAGGCTCCTGTACCTCTATTTCTGCTCTGGGAGAGGCAGAGAAATAGTGGCCTTACACATTGAAAGAGTAAAATGAAAAGACCCTCCCCTCCTACAACAGATGACCTGGCCTTGTGCCCTGAGGTGGGCTATGGTGTTCCCGAGAGAGGGGACCCAGCAGAGGAAAGGAGATCAGGCCTGGGCTGTACTGGCTCCTGGTCCTCCCCTGGGTTCCGGTTCTGGGCTTGTGCTCCCTCCAGTGACTTCAGCACGTCTCATTATGCTCCTCCTGAACCTGCGTGTACTTTGTGTTGGGAAAGGGGACATTTCCCAGCAGGGGGTGAAATGACAATGAGGCAAAAGCAGGCAGTGGGTCCTTCATTCATCTTTTTGATTTCAGCAGGAGGCATAGATAAGACCACACCAGCCCCAAACAGACCAGACTTACATCAGACTAGACCACAACAGACTGGACAAGACCCAGCTAAGTCAGACTGCATTGATTTCTTGCATACCAACTGGAGCTGGGAGGCTCCAGTGAAGTCACTGGTTCCCACACAGCAGGCGCAGCAGGGCTGGGCTCAAGCGGGGAGTGGGTGCAACCATGGGTCTGCTGCTCATCCTGGGCAAATGAGTGTCGTGATCCTCCACACCTGCTTAGTTTTTGAGAAGAAAGACATCCTCATTCAGGGGGTAAAAATCTAATTTCTAAATATTAGCAGTATTTGAGTAACAATGATGATGATGACAATAAGATTATGTGGGCCAAATGAAGCCATTTGTGTGTTGTATCCATTTGGGACCTCTGTCTACAGGTTCTGATCTATTGAATACATTTTTTTTCCCAGTCCAGAAGACTGAACTCAACCTTCAGCCAAACTATACCCTCAGGCCTTTGTTATTTTTTATTTTGAGACAGGATCTCATGAAGTCACTAAGTTGTCCAGGTTGGGTTTAAAATTGTGATTTTCCTGCCTCAGTCTCTCCAAGTCAATAAGTTGTCTATAGGGTACTACCTGGTCCTGGAGGCCCCTGAACCTCACAACAGGTTTTCAGCTGAGTGGAAGATGCTTTGGTTTGATCTGGGCCTGGTCTGATCTGTTTTGTTCTAGTCTGGTTGGTGCTTTCTTGTCTAATCTGGTTTAATCTGGTCTAATCTAGTCTGACCTTGCTGAGTCTTGTCCAGTCTGTTGTGGTCTAGTCTGATGTAAGTCTGGTCTATTTGGGGCTGGTGTGATCTTCTCTGGTTTGGTCTGTTCCGTTCTGGTGTGAATCTGGTCTGCTCTGGACTGGTGAGCTCTCATCTGATCAGGGCTAGTCTAGGCCCATCTTGACCTTACTCACTTACTCACCATTCACTGACTACTTCCTCTGAGAGGAACTGGGCTGAGCAAAAATCGCACAGAAGACCAACAATTCTATGCATGAAACAAGTTCCCCATCTGATGGGCACTGGGGAGGAAAAGAAATTGTGATCAATTTTAAAAAATCATATAATGAACTATCACAGAGGAATGGCCACATATTGAATCATGTTCTCTGGTTATTTCTTGTCTAGGATGGCTTGCCCTGTTTTCTTGGCCACAGCACCTGTAGAAAGAATCACCAGGTCTCAGCCCTGTCCTTGTGGTGGGTGGAGGGACATCTTCATTCTCCCCACTTGGCCAATCAGAATGTTATCTTCCTTCTGATCCCATGGTGGTAGGTTCAGGGATGGCCAGAAGACTTGAGCTAGGCTCATAAGAAGCAATTCTGGAACATCTGTTGGCAGTTAGAGACATAAGTCTTCACTGATAAGAGTGTAAGGCTGAGGAAAGCCACGTCTGCCACCGTAGAGAACTTGCCCAAGAACGCAGCCCATTCAGAAAAGGCTGACATTGCTCCTCGTGATGTCCAAACACTTGGACCAAGCCATGCCTGGAACTTTTGGTTTCTTAGGCCAATAAATTTCCTGTTTTGCTGAGGCCAGTTTGAACAGAAATTTGATTGCTTACAGCCTAAATAATCCTGTCCAAAACCAGTACCATAGAGGTTAAATTGGGAGTAGTTTCCTCAAGTATGAGGACTGAAAAAAAATCTCCCAGAAAAGTTGGAGTTGACACCATCAGTTAACTATCACGTGTTTCAGTGTTTTTTGCCCAGCAATTTGTTCTCTGCTGAGTTAGTCACCTTTAGTGTACAGTAAATGTATATTTACAAATATACTCATTATATTTAATAGGTCCCATTTTAGACTTTCTATTCGATCCCTTTGGTCTTTTCCTATGTCATACTCTTAAATGTCATTTCAAAACAAGTATCCCTCATCATAATTTTTATGAAAAATATTTTGGCTACTTGGACTTACTCAGTCTCATAAATAAACATGAGAATCACTTTGTCAAAAAAGTGATTTTGTGAGAAGTGGAATTTAATCAGGAAATTAATTTGTGGAAACTATGACTTGGAGGTTTTCTCCCTAGAAATTCACACATTGGAGGCTTGGTCTTGTGTGTGAGGGGAACTGCAGTCTAGATGGAGGTCCTTAGGTTACTGGGAACAGAACTTTGGAAAGGACTGTGGAATTCCAGTCTCTGTGGCTTCTGGCTTTGAGATATGATCTTTTCTCTGGCATTGCTTTGCCTGGAACCCTCACCAGAACTGGCACTATACTGCTTAGATCTTCAGTCTCCAAAATTATGAGCTAAATAAACCTCTTTTCTTTATAAAGTCATCCTGCCTCAGGTGCTTCATTGTACTAATGTAAAGCAGGCTAGTAAATGAGAGAGCTAACAGCTATAGAATTTACCATTTCCACCATGGGATATCATGTGACATATTTTGTATGCAAATGGTAGCGCTTTTTAAAAATTCAATCTATAGCTCATGTACATTTCATGAGCAAGTTATTCCTAGATATTTTATAATTGGGGATTTTTTTTCAAATATACCTTGTAACTTCAGTATATGTTTACTTTGTATAACTTTATTATATGTTTACTTACTGGAATATCATATTTACAGTGTTCATTCAGTTGATTCTATCAAATTAATGATCACTTCTTTTTCAATTGTTAAAATTTATGTATTTTTCTAGTCTTATTGTACTGGCTAGAACTTTCAGAGCAATTTTTTTTTTTTTTTTTGGTACTGGTGATCGAACTCACAACCTTGTGCTTGCCAGGCAGGCGCTTATGTCAATGAGCTAAATCCCCAGTCCTCAGAGTAATTTAAGATACAGTAATATCAGACATCCTCGTCTCATTTCTGAATGTAGTAGGAACACTCTAGAGCAAATTTTATCTTTAATCAAGGTCAGTTTTATCATGTTAAGAAAGATATTTTTCCTATTTTTAATATGTAAACATCTTTATTAGGAATGGATTTTTTTTTAATTTTATAAATGCCCTTTGCACATCTATCAAGATAGGGGTTGACACACTAGACCAAAGCCCTAATGTGGGGGGCCTGTTTCTGGGCATTAAAAGTGTGATTTTTTTACTTCTGAAAGGTTATTATTAAAACAAAACAACACATAAACACAATATGCAACAAATGCTATATATGTCTGCAATAATGCCTGCAATATTTATTTTCTGATCCTTTACAGACAAATTTTCCAAGTCTTGAGTTAGAAGATTGTGTGGATTGTATATTCTTTGAATTATTGATGTGATGCTTTTAGTATTAATATTGAACCCTTCCTGAATTCCTAGGCCAGATGTGAAAGTTGATCAAAGCTGTTCTGGGTTGCCATCCTTGGAAGGCCAAAAGCAAAGCCTGCACTTCACATAGTGAGGGCCACAGTAAACCTCTAACCCTCAAGGGAAGGATGTCTGGGTACCCATGTCCTGAGAAGAACAGAGAATCTGGGGAAAGGGAAATATTGCATTTCAGGGTGGGTGTTTTGCCGTTGGACTCTGTGGCTGACTTTTTGGTGTCATCAGCCCTTGGGCAAATGGTACCAATACGTATTTGTAAGCCTTACTGACATTGTTGTCACTATCTAGAGGTCACTCATCAGCTTCTTAAAAAGGAGGCAGTATTCAGTACGAGCCAGTACACATTTGGCTAGCAGACACACGTCAGGACCTTCCTTTTATGTGTCCTAGGGTCTGGGTGAGAAAGTTGTCATAAATCTTACTGCAGCGGGTCACGAGACAGTGTGAAAGCCCAAGACAGCCATGATGTGTATAGTCATCATTGCATGGGCTAAAACACAGGTAAGGACTCGAGACAGTGACCATCCTTCATCCTCCATGTCTCTCTCTTAGAAAAGGACTCAGATATTTAATTGAAATTGACTGCAATGCTGTGATATAGACACTTGTACTCTACTCTCTTGAATCCAGTGTCTACTTCCTTGAATCCAGTGAGAGACACAGTGCATACATGTGATCTGTGGTTACAGAGTTCTCTTTTTGGCCAGCTAATGTTTGGGCAGAGGTTTCTTAAATTCCTGGAACCAATATGTCTCCCACACTTTGCAGAAGAGGCTCAAGAGACATCATTCAACCTGTGGCCAGAAGAGTCACAACTCTACTTTAGCTTTCTCTTCCTGCTTGTGCAGGTCCTTGGCGTTAGCCAGAATGAGCACTTAGGGCCTCCTCAGGCCTTTTCTGAGCGGGTCACAGTCCCACACACCTGCTCTTTCTTCTGGATTCCCAGGAACACGTTGGTTCAGTGTCCCAGTCTTATGAGTGTCTCATGCCCAGTTTTTCCTCGCTTTTTGGTTAACCTATTGTTTGCCTCAGCTATTGTCTGTTTCCCTGGGCATCTGCAATGTGCAACACTCGCTTCTGATGGTTTTTGACAAATAATTCCAGGAAACAAACTATTTGCCCCAAGTGAACTCCAAGTCAGTTCTGATAATGACAGTTTTTTTAAGTGGATGTTTGTCAGGGTCATCCCAGACAGGCCAATCATGACAAATTCCTGGGGATGGAATCTGAAGGTGTTCCAGCTCTATCCTGCCTGTCCAGTGGGCTGCCTGACTACTGGTTTCCCTGTGACTGTGGGCTGCTCAACTTTGAGGCCTCTTGGAGGTACGGGATGAGGGAGCAATGAACTGGGGCAAGTTAAAATGCCACAAAGTTGGCTGTTTTTCCTGAGACTCAGCCTTTTCTTTTGATTAAACACTCTTCAGATTCCTGCAAGTCCTTGATTAATTTTCAGAGTTCCGAAATGTTGATTCTGACAGTTTTTGCCAGGGTTCTCACTGACTCTGCAAAGGAGAGAATTTTTGGAGGCCTTTACTCAGCCATGGTTGCTGATGTCACCTCTCTGAGTGAGTTTTGACTCTCGCTTTACGTATCATCATAACAAGCTTAGTTTCCCATGCACAGGGACCATGTGGCAGCCAGATGGAGGGGAGCAGGGGAGGTGTAGTCGGGCATTCTCACCACAGTGATTGTTCCTTCTCTCTGTTTCTTTTCAGGCCAGAGAGATCTGTTTCAGAATCAGAACAGACCTAGCTGTAGGGAGCAGGGAGCTTCTCAGTCCTCGTTTTCTGTACCTGCTCCATTTAATGAGACTGGAGCTCTGAAGACCCCCTTCTGCCAGCTTGGGCCCTGTTCCATTTGGAGGTTTGAAGAGTCTGTGACTTTGGCAATTAACTGGCTCAGTTTTCTGTCCCTGCTCTGGAGACCTCCCAGCGTAAGCTCCCCGCACCTCCCTGTCATCCTCCCGTCCTGCACAGCTGGGTAGCAGAATAATGACTTTATTAAGCGCATCCTGCACTTAATTCCCCAAGGATGTCAGTCCATTAGGAAAGACTAAATCTGCCACCAGCAGCCACACAGCTGGGTTAGGCTCATCTGTCCGGACCTGGGTGGGGGTCGAGGAAAGACAGACACTACCTGCCATTCAGGGCAGCTCAGTTCTGGGTAGCTGAGCTGACCTGCGAGGGAAGGAGCCCAGGTCCTGCCCACCCACTGAGAGCTTGAACCCCACCTCCAGGCCCCTGTTCTCCCTGTCTCCTCTGAGACAGATGGGTCTGGAGTTTCGGTGTCACTTGGCATCCAGAGACTGGGTAAGGAGTCTAGGATTCAGGTTCATGTGTTCCAAAGCCTTCTTGATAGGATAGGAGCTGTGAGGCATGTGGGACCAGTCCTGAGTTGTCCCTGAAGGAAGGGCATACGGGAGCTCAGAGTCAAGGATGGAGGCAGCATCAGAGATGGGGACAGGCAGAGTCTGGAGCAAAAGCCTCAGAAGAAGAGGCTTTGGAAGGGCTTCTTAGAGGGCACCCGGCTTCCCTGTAAGGCTGTTCACACCTCTAAGGCCAAATGTGTTCTTTTCTTGGGCCTCAGCCTTCACTGAAGCAGAGTTGGTGACTCTTCACCTTGGAGAAGGTTTTCATAGAGAGGGTGGATGTGGGTGGGATGCTGCCTGGAGCCTGGCCTGTAGTTCTAAGGGCGGTGCTTCACCATCCCTTTCTGGTTTGAGGGTCCCATGTTGATCAGGCTGTGACAGAAAGATGTCTGACTTCACCTAAGCAAAGGGCTGATGTGGCTGGTGTATGAAGCCAAGAAGCCTAGGGAGGTCTGGCCAGTGTATTTGGTTTGGGATGGACAGTCCTCTCTCCTTCCCTGTGTACCGTCTTCATAGCTCCCCAGGGGAAGCTGGGTCTCTTCCATCCCAGCCTAATCTCCCTGGGTTTCGTTGGTGCCCACCACTGTACCAGTCAGCGATCCTAAAAGCTCAGGACTAGATTGCATGTCTGCTCTTGGAGGGGAAACGGGGAAAGGGAAGCAGGGCTGGGCTTCTTGGCCTATTTTACATCATGTGAAATGTAATCAGTGGTATGACTTCTCTCCAAAGGATCAGGGAGCTCTAACCAGAAGGGAGCAGGGCAGGCAAAACCATCAGATGCTGTTGTGGCTTGAACTAAAATGTGCCTCCTGCCGCCACACTCATTTTGGGCTTTGGGAAGGGGATTGGATCATGGGCACTGTGCTCATCAGTAGATTCATTCATTGATGAATTCATGACAGAATGTGCTCTTAGAGGTGGGGCCTGGCTGGAGGTGGGGTGCTTTGGGGTATGACCTAAGAGAGTGTATTCTGATCCTGGTTCTCTCTCTGGTTCTTCTCTCTCTGGTTCTTTCCCTGCTTCCCGGCTGTCATAAATTGAGCAGCTTTCCTCTGTCACACCCTTCTGCCATGCAGTTTATACCTTGGAACCAGCTGACCATGGACCGAAACCTCTGAAACCGTGAGCTCAAATACATTCCTCCTTTACTGTGTCCCAGCAATGGAAAGGTGATCAATATAGATGCATGCTATGTGGTCAATCACAAGGTCCCATACTCAGGCTGCTATTTCTTGTTAGGTCCTGGCTCACCCATTGACGTATCCACACATTTCTTACCTTGTTTATCCAGTCACTCACTGAGCAAATTCTGACTGATTGATAAGAGTAAGGCACCATCCTGGGGAAAGGGAAAGTTTAGACATACTGGTTTCTTGTGGCCTAAAGCCAAGGGGGTTCCCATCCTGCTCTCCCTTCTCAGCACAAACCATGGCTGTGGGCCATCTTTCACTATTTTACTACATGTTTTTGTATCTCTAAATAACACACAGTGTTGTCTTATGTGGCTTAAAACTCCTTGAATGATGATGGACTGTATTTAAAATTCTGTGACCTTTTTTTTTTAATTGTTTCAGTTCAATATGTTTTTAGATCTAACTATGGTTCCTTCATTTAAAGCACTGCATAATATTTCACTGGACACATAGACCACGATTTGTGCTCCCTTGACTTGCTGGTAGATAATTAAGTTGCTTCTCATTTTGCTCTAGTCCAAATAAAGAATTTAAAGAACATGACCAGCTAATCCAGAAATTTATGAGAATGAAAAAGGGCTAAAAAAAAAAAAAAAAAAAGACTCCTTAACACGCTGCAGTGATAATTTTTGTCTATGTCTTCTTGTCACATGTGTGAGAGTTGGGAAGGAAATTGCTGAACTGTGGGGTAAGGGTATCAGTAACTCTACTTAGCTGTCACCCAGAGGGTGGCACCAATTGATATGCTCACCTGCAATTTCTCTGTTATCACCAACACTTGGTATTTCCAGACTTCTAAATGGCAGGAAATGCCAGGCCTATGGTGGGCACTCAGTAAGTATGCACTGGATAAAGTCAGATGTGTTTACCTCTCCCTTGGTTGCTACCCATTATGAATGTCTTTTCATGTGTCAACTGGACATCCGCTCCCCTCTTCTGGGAATTTCTCATTTGTGTTTCTTACTCTTTTGTTGGGTTGTTTGTCATTTTCATTTGGACCCTTGGCAGTTCTTTATATCTTCTGAATTATAATCTTTTGTCAGTTATGTGCAGAACAAATATTTTTCTCAGTTTGCAGCTTGCTTTTTTTTTCAGTTTGATAGTTGTGTCTTTTGTCTTATAGAAGGTTTACATTTTAACTCTCTCAACATTCTCAGTCTTTTCCTTTATATTTTGTGATTTTCTGTCTTATTTAATAAATGTTTCCCACTTGAAGTCATAAAGATATTTTTCTATTTTTTGCATAAGCCTTACAGTTTTTCTTTACCACTTTGTTCTGTAATGTACCTGGGTTTTTAACATACTGTAAGATTTGAAATAAGAATTTTATTTTATTTTTTCTGCAGGAATAAGCATTCTTGTTTTCTAGCGAATTTTCCTACTGATCTGAATTAATAATTTTTTCCCTCTGGGTCTCAGCCAGTGTCTAGGCTCTTTCTATTCTGTCCCTATTATTTTTCTTACTATGCCCACACCTCTCAATTTTCACCTCTTAATATTTGTGGTCAATTTTAATGGCTATTTTGATGGGTCCCCCACCTTCTTGTTCAGGAGTCTTATAGCTTTTTTTTTTTAGTCCTTTATTCAGTCACATAAATTTCAGGATTAGCTGGTCATATTCTTTAAATTCTCTATTGGGATTAAATTAAATTTATAGATCAATTTGCCAGAATTGTCATTTTTATGATATCAAGTCTTCTCACCGATGAACATGGCATATCTGGCTAATTTACTTTGGTCTTCTTTTATGCTTTTCAATAAGGTCTTATAATTTTCTGTGCAAAGATCATGCTCATCTTTTGTTAGATTTCTCTCAAATCCTACAAATGTATTGTTATGATTTCTGGTGTCTTCTTGAAATTAAAAATTCTGATTCTCTGAAGCTGTCATATAGGGATACTATTTGTTTTTCATTTTGATTGTTGTGTCCAGCAACTCAGCTCGGCTCTTGAATTAATTGCACTAGGTTGTTTATAGCTTCCCTAGGACTTTCAGTGGAGAATCCGAATTTGTGAACAATGAATATTTTTGTTTTTTTCTTTTCCAGCTCTTGTGCATTCCATTTTTTTCTTTTCTTAGTGCACAAGTTAGAGCTTTTCCTACAGTGTTGGGTAGATGTGGCAGCAGCAAGTGTCCTTGTCATGTTCTTGATATTTACCAAATGCTTGTACTAGTTCATCGCAGATCATCACTTTGTAGTAGTAGGTTTCTCATTCACATTTTGTATTACACAGAGGATTCCCAATTTTGTTAACTTTTGGTTGGGAATGGATATTAAGTCATATTATGTGAGTATTCTACAG
>RJWM01012979.1:0-54685 GCA_004363535.1 Dasyprocta punctata | reverse complement strand
ACATCATATACAACCATGTATTTATGAAGATCTGATAATAAAACATTCCCATAAAAATCATCTTTTATAAACAATTAGCTCATTTTGATATAAGTTCATTTAGATCCCAAAAACATTTAAGTTCATTTCCAGCTTTACATGAAAGTACATAAAAGTCAGCTTTTAGCATTTATTGAAAATAAATCTTTAAAATTTTTGAGCACTTTATAACCTACCATCTTTCAAATCAAATGAAATAATTATATAACTTTATAACTTTCCATGAAAAATGATTTTTCTCTGCTATGTCTATTAATTTGATTTTTATTCTTCTGGGGGAGGGGACAGAAATTGTTCTTGCTTATTTGGTAACCAAATACAGGGGCTGTCTAGCCAGAACAAATGGCTCTTGCATTCTTCATTAACAATATTCTATCATAAGCAGCTTTATCTTCTTCACTTTTAGGATCCTTCACCTCACTGTGTGTGAATCCTGAATTGAACACATTCCTGTTAAAGGAAGCACCAGACCATTTAGTCTGGTCTCCATGTCTGCAGGGTTATTTTGTTACTAAATTCTTCCCATGTTTTTGGGGGGACTCACCCGTAAAGTGGTGTTAGTGAAGTTAAGAAAATAAGATAGTAAGTAAAGCAGACAATGACTGTTAAAATGATAACATTATTAATAAGAGCTTTGCTACAAGGCTAGAGATGTAAGTCAGTGCTGGGGCATTTGTCTAGCATGCTGCAGACCATGAGTTAAATCCCCCGTAACAGAAAAGATAAATACAATTAGTACAGAAGTGTAACATCCAAAACTGAAAGTAGAAAAAATGCCATGGTTCTTTATGCAATGGCCTTCATATTTAAACCCCTCAAATCTGTCACTGACATTTAATTCTTTGGTAGTAAGAGTTTTATCTTCCAGAATTAGAACTCTGATCATGAAACATGAGTATAATGACTTGCCCAATGCTAAATCTGCAATTTGGGTAAATGTTTTTATTACAGTAAAATTCTTAGTGAAAATTATAAAGCACAAATAAAAGAGTCCAAGAAGAACTGAGCTTGATTGATCAGAAATGAGGGACTCACTTCTGTCAGAAGCTTTGGCCATGGTTTTGAGGACCCTGTCCCTGATGCTAATAAACCGGACCAACGTTAACTTCTTACATTTGAGCAGAGGAATGGTATTTTGCTTCCTTTCAGGTTTTTATTGCATTATAGTTAATCAAGGAATCTAAAATACTATAATACTTGAAAATTTACTAACTGTACAAAATGTGTAATTCCGCTACAGGGTTCAAAGACCCAGATATTATGTGGCTCAGTTTCACAAATTAAATTTCCATTTAGCTGTCTTTTCTGATCTTGAAATTATTTTGTACATCATCCTATCTCTTTCAGGACATCATTTTATTATTACTCTTTAAAGCTTGACATCGAAGGTTTCTGCTTTTCTTATCCCCATCCCAAATGCTACTATGGTTTTTCCTCTCATGGTGAATTTAAAATTGGAGTGAAACTTACTTTCTTGTATTGCATTAAGAATCTCTGAAAAGTCCACATCACTCTTTGGGCCGTCAGGGAGTATTTGCATATCCAGCTGGTAGCCTTGCAAATTCACACCTCCTTCTGGAGAAATGAAAGATATTCATGGAGTTTGCATTGGATATCAGAGAGCCCAGCGCTCAGGCTCAAGGAGAAGCAAGGTCAAAATTCAAAGGAACAGCTAGTTTATCCTCCTTCTTGGATCAACAACTTAGAAACAAAAGCTAATAACAGCGACAAAACAAAACAATAACTGAAAAAGAAAATGGGGAATATACACATTCCATTTGTTCCTTATGGAACAAAAAATGTTCACTTGTATTTCCAAAAGAAAAAAAAACAACTAATATTTTTTTACAATGCAACATACTTTGTAGTGTTTACTGATCATTTCCTGGATGGGAAAGATAACATACTAACCTTCCCTCAAGGACATTTAAAATTCTTTTCAGCTGCACATGAATAAAAAGAGACATTCAACACAAATACTTTATGATACCATTTTCTTCCAAATTATAATAATCCACTCTTTAGGAAACAGCTCATATTGACAATACAGAAAACAAAGTATCAATATTTTTCCCCTCACACTTGGGCTTCCCTGTTACATTTTTTATTTTTTCAACTATACCAGAATCTTTTTATCTATTCTAGGAAATAACTATACTCTTTGCATTAAGTTTGGGTGATGATTTTGGTGTGTTCTAAACAAAGCTTTCAGCACTCTGGGAGGCTGAGACAAGAGGATTGCAAGTTTGAGCTCAGCCTGAGCAATTTGGTGACTTAGTGAGACCCTGTCTCCAAATAGAGCTGGGGACGGAGCTCAGTGCCAAGGCCCTGGGTTCAATTCCCAGTACTGGGGAAAATAGTTTTTCTGCAGTTCCATATACTTACAGAACATTTTAGGAAGTTAAAGAACCAAGATATCAAAAAATAGCTTCATCATTGACAATAATACACCTTCTAAATGCTTCTTAATCAATCAGAACATTGCCAGGTTTGAGGAGTTAGAGAAAGCAAAAAGCCAAAGCTAAAACAGATACTGATGTAGCCTGATGAACACATCAAGGCAATGCCCTAGCTGCCGGTATCTTCCTAGAAATAATCCTTTCCAAAGCTCAAAAAGTAGGCTTAGTCTTATCATTTGCATTTCTAAAATTCAGGAAGGAGGCAGACACTGCTTTAGATAGATGCTCATTTTAGGAGGGAGATGCCCACAAGTAATAGAGTAGAAGCTCAGCCTTAGGTGGGCAGGATTTTAGCACTTGGAACACTGCCCGGCACACAGTAGGCCCTCAACAAACATGGGCTGGATGAATGAATGAGGCCTTGCAGTAATTACAGAACAAATACATAGGGGTACAAGTAAAGCTATCAGCTCAGATTCTGGAGTCACGGAGAACAGTATCCAAACTCTTTTAAGTCACCCTGAAGCTTAAGTTTCCTCATCTATAATATAGAGATGATAATTACAGCCTCACAAAACAGCCATGAGGATTAAATGAAATAATGCACAAAAAGTTCTTAACCATCGGAGTCCATACTCAATAAATGGAAGCCACTGTATTACTATTATTTTCCTTCCATAACAACCATTAAAGCAACGCTGGCATGCCTAGAGAGTATCTCACTACTGGACAGAGTGTCATACGCCAGCTCCAAGGGACCCCAGCCTGCAGACAAAGCGTTGAACTTCGATGCCAGGTCTGCAGTTACTGAGAGACAGCTTCTCGGACAGGTCACACAAAGGTGGCTTTCTGCTGGCCACAGTTAAAGCAGGGTGTCTGTCTTTCTCCCCAGGGACAGATACTTCAAAGAACTACAGCAAAGTCCTCACGTATCTCCGTCTCTAGGTGGGCTGGCCAGTCACCGTGTTCTGTTCAGTGGTCAAAGAGCTCACAATGGCCACGAGTAAATAACGAGACTATTCCATGCTGCCCGTTTGCCAGGCTCTCTGCTGTCCCTTTTATCTCCTCAGTCTTTAACCTGGAAAAGGGGGGGGCACTGGGGCGGAGCAACGTGCCCACAGGCACACACAGCCACTGAGGGGTACAGTGACAACCACTTCATGCCCTTACTAACTAGTCTTTAATACCACCTGCGCCCAAGCAGTCACAGATGCACACTACCGCAAATAAGAGGCTGGATTCACCACAGAAATGTAACAGAACCCAGTAGAATAACCGCCGTTACATTCCTAGCATGCACTGATACGCAGAAGCTCAAGTTATTTATTCATTGTCACATTCAGGAGCTCATAAATCCATTCCCAAAGTAGGTATGATTGCCAGATAAGTACAGTTTTTAATAACTAAAATTTCACGAAGTTTTAATCATTTTTTTAAGTCGGGGGCAGTATAGAAGTATAAGAAAGTCACAAAAGAAGCAACATTAGGGAGGTGTATAGATCATTAAATTCCACATTTAAAGACTGTTTAGGGACATGAGCGAAAGAGAAAACGATATAGACATTTAGTACTACAGAAATAGGGATGATAATTACAGCTTCATACCCTATAGAAATAGGTATAGACATGTCCTATACATATTAAAAAAAAAACTAGACTAGAAAAAAGGACAGAAAGAAAATACTTCAAATGGGTACAGAAGTTACTACCAGCTATGAAATTATGGGCAGTTTTTGTTTTGTTTTATCTTTTATCTTTTCTATATTTTTCACAATAAACATAAAACATTTTTATACCTTTAAAGACATTAAAAAATTCAGACTGGAATAATGAAACACAATAATTACCTAGAGCTTAGAATTTAAAACCTAAAAGGCTACAGATATTACACTATAGATAGTAAATATTCAATGCAGTGTAAAATTTTTGCAAATTAGTGCAAGCCTTAAACTGTGTAAAACAGTTTCAAATTGCATGATGTAATATTCTCTTCATGATAAACACGAAGATCATATTTGAAATCTTCAACATGTAAGGTGTCTCTGCTCTCGAATACAGAGTCTACTTTCATGAAGAGAAGAACAGGTCTGGGATGTCCAGCAGCCAGCCATACATTAAAGCCTTGAGTGACAAAGTAGGGGGTGCTGTAAAACACCCCCTACGCTTTTTTTTTTTTTTGAGACAGGGTCTTGCTATGCAGTTCAGGCTGGCCTTGAGCTCACTTTTTAGCCCAGGATGGTCTCAAATTTGCAATGATTCTCCTGCCTCAGCCTCCTGAGTGCTGGGATTACAGGCGTGCGTCACCATACTCAGTGAGGCAAATAGTTTTGATATTATTTCTAAATGTTAAGAATTTGCATTCTTCCCTTGTAGTCACAGACACCTGTAACACTTGGGATGGCAATAGGATCAGTGCAAATTTGAGGGCAGCCTGAGCTACACGGTGAGTTCAAGGTCAGCCTGAACTACATAGCAAGAACTTGTCTCAAAAACACAAAACAAAACAAAAAAGACAAAAACAAAAACAAACAAATCCCACAAAGCTATAAAGCACAAGATGAGAGGTTGAAGAGGTCATGACTTCAGAGTGGAGACTCTAAATTACAACTTCAAAGTGACTAAGTAAATAACACACAACCAAGCACAACACCAAGGAAACTAAAGAAAACTGTTGCATAAGAAGGAAGCTAAAAGGATTCCTCAAAGACGTGAAAAACATACTGAGCGATTTAAAAAAATTAAAATGGCTACAAAATCCATCTGACCTCCCAATTTACCTTCAGTTCACCTCACACATGATGGATCAGTGGTGGTACTCAGCTCCTCACGGCAAATTCTGTGGGACGAGGAATGTCTATAGGGAAACTAATGTTGATAATGGTATTTACATTTAATAAATGGTCTTCAGTAGGCAAATAATAGTTTAAAAATTAATGCTAGACTCTGGTCTAACTTGGGTTTTGGCTAAGCACAAGAGTAACACAACAATAACGACGACAGCAACAGAAGAGCTCCAAGTATATTTCTCAATCAGCAGATATAGCAGGGTCTCTCCCAACTCTCTCTGCCAAAGGCCCACTTCAAATTCTCTGCTTTAGGAAGTGTTTCTTGTTTCCAATAAGGAAAGGCCATTTTTCTATCCACTGAACCCATAGTTAATTATATTTTATCTTTTCCCATATGTTTTCCATTTTAAAAAGGTAGGTAAAGCACTTACCACAGTGTAGCGCAGACAGAGAAATATGAGAGACCCTAATTCTCCCACCTCATTGCCTGCACCCTTAACTGGACAGTTAGGAGCAAATCACACCCATCGTTTAGCCCCTACCAAGCCTAGAACAAGACTTTAAATATAGTCATGGCTCACTTAAAGGCTTTTTCAACTGCAATTTCATATTATAGCAGACTACAAAAATGCCCCAGTTTTTCCTCCTCATCTACTATTAAGGCACTCAAGGTGCCTGTGAAAGACATACGATACAACATCTGTTTTTTATAAAGTCTTTAAAAATTTTATCAAATAATAAAATCTTAAGTATCACAGGGCTTACAGTACAACCAACAGCTACCACTTTTACAATTCTACTTTTTTCCCCAGAATGACCATCTTTAAATTTCTGTTGGCTATTTATCCAGGAAATCAATATTCTTAGTTATTCTGCTAGATTGAATTCATTTAATAACTTTAAAAAATTACTTACAGTTCCATTTCTTATTCAATAAAGTAGACAGATCTTATTTATAATTGCAAGTTAACACAAAGTGGTGCAAAACAGATTTCCACACTTAATTATCCACATTTGAATTCCACTTTTGTATGACTTTGAGTCATTAAATAATAAACCTCATCATCCTCATCTATAAAATGGAGAGAATGAAAGTTTTGGAGGCTTTAAAAAGACTTACAGACTGTCTATATAAATAATTTGGCCCATCATATTATATCACGGTGGTTCACTAAAAAATTTTTATAACATGCTCCTTCTCCACAAAATGAGGGCCTATTTTAGTCAGGTTTGAGGCTTACAGTAACTAAAAACAATCTGGTTTAAAAAAAATCCTGTATGTTTACTCTTAGAATAGTTTCTTCACAGTACAACAGAAATCAAGGAAAGTCTGACAAATCAAATCTCACCTTGCCAAGTAGCAGAAAAATGCCGAATACAGAAAGGGAAAGGAGATAAATGATATTTTCTGTGATTTTCTCATATTGAGTGGATCTGAGCATTTGTCTATATTCTACAAATAAATGGTAGTTTCTGTCCTGAGAGGTCCACGTAGTCCAAATCCTCACAGGGAGCACTTTTTACAAAATGGGTAGCAGAGATATTTCCAAATTTGAGCTTGATATCTAAAATAAATCTTCACGTGTGCTTTTTTTTTTTAACTTGATGGGCTAAAGACACTGACTTCTCAATCGGGAGTTTTGTTTTGATCTCCCCATAGGTGGACCCCATATTCCTGTGACTGTGCTAGGATAAAAACTCTATTCCAAAGGGAGGAATGGGGCACTTCACTGATAAGATCTCTTTCTGCCCCAGCCAGGGCTCAAAAAAAACATAAATAGGTACCAATTCTCCAAGAGGAATGTAATGGTTACATATTGCAAACACAGAATAGTAAAAAAGAAACTAATATAAAACACGTTCTGACTTAAATTTTAAAACATCTTAGAAGAGAAAGAAAATGAACTTCTGGAGGATCTGAAGCTGCAAACCTCAGACTCACACGTGGGATATGCATGGTTCAGAAAAGACTTTCCGCCCTCCTGTTTCTTGATTTTATTTCTAGAGCTCACCAACATCCACTTGCTGTGCTGTAAGCCAGAAAGGCTTCACAACAGAGCGCGGGTCGTGGGTGTTATTGTAAAAGACACAGAAGCCGTGCCTTTCACATTCTCAGTGCTGAGTAGCTATTATGAATGGAGTGATGTCACGAGGCCATTCTGGTACAGAGAAGAAAGCCTGGCTTAAGCTACCAGGAATAAACACACTGATTCGCCTACGGTCATCACACTCAGGCTATAGCTATTCACTCAGATGATTAACACCGGGTGGTCCTAACAACCCAGTCCTGGACTGGGTCCCGACTGGAGAACCACATTTGGTGAACAGCAGGGACATGTTTCTCAGGTCTAAAATAGAAATAATAATTCCAGTGCTTTGGGGGATAATGGCTGACCTTCAGTGAAATTGCTTCTGGGCTTCACAAGGCTGGCAAGAGCCTGATCTCCAGGGCTGGACCACATCCGTGCCCTAAAAACTCTGAGCAGCACGAGGGACTTGGAGTCCTACTGGCGGGACTCCTTGGCGTCCTGCAATCTCCTGGGGACCGAGGTCCACGGCTATGACGACAAGGATTCTTTCAGATGATGGGAAGAGACAAGCTCAAGATCAGGAGAGGTTATGGAGCAGAAAGTCTGAGGTTTTCAGTTGTGCTACAATGTTGTTTACTCTTTCTGGAAGGGGATAATATATTTTTATTAGTGTATGTTTGCAGTGTATCACAGTTACATTTGTTCTGGGGGACTGGTACCTGAACACGGCACACCTGTGTCATTTTGGATCTTTTACACCCCTCCCTACCCATTCTTCCACCATCTCCTCCTCCACCCCTTCTCCATCTCGAATAAGTCTGCCTTTTGGTTTCCTAACGTTTTTCCTGTGCTAAACTCTTTTATCTGTTGTGTTCTAGGTTTCACATAAAAGAGAAACCACACAGTATTTAACTTCCAGTAACTCTCTACACTTGACTGGTAAGTCTTGGTATACACAAGGGCTGCAGGCAAGTGTAGGAGGAAGATGCCCCTCACGGGATCATAACCTCCTAAAAACCAGGACTCTGCCCGCCTGCCATTTAGCTCTGGGCTTTGAACACTGTGTACCCTATACCAGCCTTGAGCTCACCATCTGTTACGGTTTGTGTCTGAATGTCCCCCCAAAGTCTCACGCAGTCATAGGGGGTGGACTTTTCAGAGGTGGCTGAATCTAGAGTTTGTGACTGATTCATGGTCGCAAGCTGGGATTAAGGGTGTGAATGTCACACCCACCCTAGGGTGAGTAGCCTGCATACAATATAAGGGACAGAAAGAGGCTTGTCTCTCTCTTGTTGCTTTTTTTCCACCACCATGAACTGTTACGCCTCTTCCATGTGCCACCATGTCTTGGAGCCAACAGATTATGAACTGAAACCCCTACAGACTGGGAGATAAATAAACCTGCCCTCCCTTAACTTGCGGATGTTGGGTATTTTGTCTCAGCAATGATAAAAGTACATCCTCTTGTCTTGGCCTCCTGTGTGCTGGGATTACAGGCATGTGCAAGCTTCTTAAATATAAAACTATTTGAGATAGCATCAGTGTGCCAGTTAATCTTAATTGTGGACGTCATAGGGTTAAGAGGCTTTGGGGGAGGTGGGTGGATCTTGAAGGTGCTATACTCAGTGGTGGATCAACCATTCACACTCCTGGCTGGATGTGCTGTTAGCAGGCGGGGCCCCGCTGGAGAGGGAGGAATCAGTGGGTGTGTTTCTCTTGGGGTGCATCTGGCCCTGGAGCTCTCTCCCCGGCTCTGCTCTTGAGTTGCCATGATGCTTGGCTCCACCACCCGCTTCTGCCATGATGTTTCTTCAAGGATTGCAACTGGGAGCCAAATAAACCACTTTCTCTTTTAAGTTGTGCATGTTGTACCGGCAAAAGGAAAGCTAATACGCTCAGGTAAGAGAAGCAGTTTTCAACTCCAACAAACACACTGTTTTTTAGTACTGAAGACTGAACAGAGGGCCTTTGCATGCAGCTACATCACCAGTCTGTTTTACATTTTTAAATTATTTTTGTTTTTTAATTTGAGAAAAGGTTTTGCTGAATTGCCTAAGCTGAGCTTGAACTTGAGATGCTCCTGCCCTCAGCCTCCCAGAGGGCTGGGATGACAGGCTGGGCCACCACGCCAACTTCATTTTGATTTCTTTGGGGATGCCTTGGCTATGGCTTTTCCCCACTCGTTCACTGTGCTCTTATGGCTGTCCAAAGGTTCTCCAGAAAGTTCATTCTGGATGTAACATACGGGTCAAAATATGTATGCATGTCCCTTGGCAAAGGAAAAAGAAAATGCAAATAAGGGCAGAATGTAGTATGTATTTTTAGAAAGCAATTTTATTACTCAGCAAATGATAGCAAGAGATACCAATACCAACTGCCCACATTTACCAAGGCCCAAAATAGCTCGTTTTCCTAAGCACCCCTCTATTTACTAAACTCACAGCATATGTCTAAAATAATCCACTTAAGGAGAAAGAGATTTAAATAATGATTAGGGTTACTTCTAAACCACAACATAAACCATTTTAAAACACACCACATTCATCTTCCATACCATGAGAAATAAAACTGAAGTCCAGTTTAGCTCTTAATAGTTTTTCTTCCACACAATTTCAAAGTCATGTGGAGGACCTTCTCTTCCAGTCACATCAAAAATCTGCCTCACAGTCAGGAAAACAAATAGATCATTTCACCTGAGCTCCAGATCTATTCGAGTAGAGCAGCCAGATTCCTTAGGTTTAGTGGGCAAGACACAACTACACTACTTTTTAAAAAAATGCCTGTTTTCAGAAAGGAGATGAAGAAAACACCAAAATTTCACACTCAACTTATTTTTATCCTCAAGAAAATTAAGTTGGTGCACTAGAAAAAAAGAACCATAAGAAATTAAAGATGTAGGTTCCAGTTGTGATCCATCAATGACTAATTTCACACTTTCAGGCAAGTAATTCTGTCTTCTCAACCACAGAAAAATAAGAATATTTCTATTTTACCAACTGTTAAGAAAATTAAATGAAATGCAGGGTCAACATTTAAGGAAGCTCTTTGGAAGGAATGGAACATCGTTTCCATATAAGATGCCACTGTCAAGACAATTATCAATCTAAAAGTTGGCCATACATTTACCTTTTCCTTTTTTTTCTTTTCTAGATAAAAAGCATGTTGTAAGGTACTTACTGAGTTGAGAATGTTCCTAATGTTTGAGACCAGGTCTTGACATTAGTTCCTGAGAATAATATTTGAAACTCAGGAAAATAGGAATAAACTTTGTAGTATCAGAACCAGAAAAAGGAAATATGAGTCATTAAAAGTCCAGTGCAGGGTAGAACAACAAGAGAAACTGGAAAGTGGGAAATCACATATGTAGAAAAAAGTACTAATAACTCATTATGATCAATAGAATTTAACTGGTCCCTTCTTAGTTTTGTTTTCTTTTGCTAAAGTTTGAACTATTACAGGCTTTTAATTTAAATTTTCCAAAACTTTATGTTAACTTGCTAGAACTATTACTAAGAAGTTGTTTGAAGAGAAAGTACTCTCCCCCTGAATGAGAGAATTAGGCCACCTGAGTTGGAACCTTGCCTTAACCACTTCCTGGTCATGAGACCTTGGGAAAGTTACTTACCCTTCTCTGTGCCTTAGTTTCTACACCATAAAATAGAGGTAACAGATATAATGGGAAGTAAATGAGATAATGAGTGAGGTAGAAAATATGGTAGAGTACAGCTATACTTTTGTTATTGTCAAGCTATGCATTTCATACCTATGCATTCAGACATCATGACAGTCATTCTAGATCCCTGGAAATAACAAACTCCTGAAGTTTCTCTCCTGTGAAATCAATATGTGCTAGTGTATCAGGTAATATGCTATGTACCCCCAAGTCCTCATATAATATTGATGGGGCTGAGTTATTGGTTTGTTATTGGTTGGTTGTCTGGCAATGTGAGTGCTGCGCCCGCCCAGGGGTGGAGCTGACATACAATGTAAGGGAAGGCGGGTCTTCCTGTTTCACTTCTGCTTCCGTCTTTCTCTCTTGCCGGTGCCCCTTGCTGCTTGCAGCTGCCATGAACAGCAGGCCCGCCACGCCACGCTATCTTGGAGCCAACTTAAGTATGGACTGAAACTCCCGAGAAACTGTAAGAATAAACCTTTCCTTCCCTAATTTTGGGCGTCAGGTATTCTGTCTCGGCAAGAAGCAAAAAGTAACTAAGACAGCTAGTATTCAAATGTCATGTTTATATAAGGGGAAAATAATCATGCATGAAGAGAAAAGGACTACTGAGGTTTTCAAAGTGAGATAAAAGACTTGTGCTAGAAACCACTTGGCAAAGTAATGAACCATAGCAGCAAAATGTCATTTTACAAATTCTACAAGAGAACAGAGGACATTTTCTGTGACTAATTACATTTCTCTAAGACTATCTGATGGATCTAGCAGATAAAGAAAAAGCAATGGAACAAATATTTTGGAAAGTTTCAGATTGTATTTTACATGGCACAGTCATTAAACTGGGAAAATTTAATATATCCACTAAACTTTAAGTTTCAAACTCAAAAAAGCTAAAATCAATGCTTCAGTTCACCCTGTTTCCTGACCCTTGAATTGCAGTCACAAACCTACTGCTATTTAATAGTTTTATTGCAGTCTATAAAGGGGAATAGAAAATAATACCCACTAATTATGAATGGCTAAAGGATAAGGTCAGAATGAAATCAATACACAACAGAAACATCTGAAAGAATTGTAAGAAAAAAAAAAAAGAAACCATAAATGCAAGATGAAAGTGACTGGTCCTTTGTCTCCACACTTTGTTAGTGCAGGCACAAGACAACTAGGAAACTGCTGTATAATGTGGCTCTGAGAGGCCTGCATTTCAGACTTCTGACACTGCTTACAATGATGGGTACAAAAGAATGATCACTTCCACTTTCCGCTGTGCACCTAGTGTGTGCCAGGCACATGCTGAGCATTATACATGAATTAATCTATTTAGCTGCCATAAAACTCTATAAAAGATTGCTGCCTATAATACATAAAGATATAAACTACCCAGCTAAATTGAATTTCAAATAAACAACATTTTTTTATTACAAGTGTGTTGATGTAATATTTGGGACATATGCTCAACAAGTACTTGTTTACCTGAAATTCCAATCTAATAGGAAGCCCTACATTTAATCCTGGCAACCCTAATAGTACGAGATCAGTATTAATACCTTTATTTCATTGATAGGAAAATGAGATTCAAAGAAATTAAGTAATTTATCCAAGGTCATATAGCTATCAGGGGATTCCTAGATTTTAAATCTAATAACAAAGCTTGAATTCACAATCAGTATGAAATATTTTCTCTATTTAACTATGCCTTTCCTACATCTAGGTGGTTACCTCCTGCTGATATTCCCCAGACAGAATGCTCTGTAACTTGATTTGTATCTCTGTTCCTCCCTTAATACTTCTCTCTAACTTCTAGCATAGCAGGTTAAGTCTATGGCCAACCACGGCCATTTTCCCACATACACTTCTCTTTCCTACTTCCCTTTGGAGCTGCACTTCCCCTCACTGTGTGTAGCCTAGGTGGGAAGAGAATTTAAGGGGTCCACCTTCTCAGTGCAAAGTTTTTGTCTTCTGAGGGCACTCGTAACCCCCGCTATTTGCTTTCTTTTCTCTTTTTTCCTTTTGAAACCCGTCAAACCCTAGTCTTGAAGACGTCACTTATTTTATGGCCTATAGATTATAGTTTAGATGCCTAGTTAGCAGTTAGACCTCGAACAGCCAGTGAACTTTGGCCAAATCCCCCAAAAACCTCCTCCTCTCCCCTAATTGGCCATAAAAACTACAGAAAGGGAAACAAATGGGTTTATCTCAAGGCACCAAACTTCCTGGTGCCCACGTTCTGTGTGTCAATTAGCCAGATGTGTCAGAAGGTCTTGTAACATTCCAAAGCAATGAGAGTGCTGCAGAGGTGGCATCCATGGAACCCCTGACCTTGTGAACTCATACAGGGGTATATAACAGAAGGAAACAAAGAAATTGACACCAGTCAGCCAAGAGCCAGCTGACTGATCACTGCAGTTTGAAATAAACCTCACCTGTTTTCAAAATCTTGGTGTCCCATGGGTAAATTTCTTGAGCATTTCATAGCTGTCTTATTCTTTGTCTCATGACTCCGTAACCAACCAAGGGAAAGGTATATGCCCAAGAGTACTGTCTCTACCCAACTCTGAAAGCTTGAGTTACATGATAAGAAAAAAATAGCAAAAGTTCATTTATTCCAGAAAGCCAAGTAGCTCACTTCTTCCCTTCTGTTTCTTTTGCAAAGCTGGTTCTCTAGGTTTCCATGTCCTTCAAGTTTAATTCCTCCTTCAGGTTGGATTAAATAACTGGTTTCTGTTGTTTATAACAAAGAACATGACTGATCATCTCTCCCTAAGGTCCGTATTTAACAGAGCTCTGTACCATTCCAATTCCAACAAGGGTGGCTTCCAAATAAATCTATTTTAGTACAGAGTAGGCACTCAGAAATGTCTGTAAGCTCAAAGGAGCGTAAACAAACTGAAACTGCTCGGGCTGGTGGCACAGAAGATGGAAAAGACACTCAGGTGCTTTATTTTTGTATCAAACACCGGTCTGACTGGGCTTTTAGACAGCACTTTGGGCAACAGGACCACTGACTTTATAAAGAGTACACAGATGACTTAATAAGGTTCATGTGCTTCTAAGATCTATGACTCCAGATAAGAAATTCAGCTTGAGATCTCTTCTGTCATCTCCCAACAGGAACTATGATGCACTAGTGTAAGGTTCTAAAGCTCAAAAAAAAGAGCTGAAAGCACATTCTGCACTGCCAGAGTAAAATAATTTTTAAATATACTTTTAAAATGTTTCTAATAATTTGTTTAGTGTAATTTTTCTTTATATTTTCAACCAATAGTTGCTGGATGCAGACTTTAAGAACAAAAAAATAATGGGTAGATAAATGTAGCGGTGGGTTTACCAGGTAAGGGCAGTGACTTGAGATTTGCTAAGTGCCTCCATGTTGGTTTTATACCTTTAGGAAATAGCTTAACTTTTATTTACTTTTTATATTAATATCAGTACAGGATATCAATGAAAGGAAAGGACAGATGGCTTCTACTCTGCCTGGGTCAGATTATAACAGAATATTCTCTTCCATTCCAGTACAAATGGCAGCAATGGAACATGACCGTTCTAAGAGGAGAGAGGGCAGTGGAGTGAGGAATCTGAATGCCTTGTCATTCAAGAAAGCAACCAGGAAATGCTTCAGTTAGAAAACAGCTCAGGAGGAGCTTTCTAAACAGATGCAGGATCGCACAAAAGCAAAATTAGAGTCAGTCTGTATAATTTCAGAATGTGAAGTTTCATGTAGCAGCTAGAAGAGACTCTGAGTAATCATGTACCAAGAGCCTACTCTGAACAATGCATGGGGTCAGGAGCAACAGAGGCCACCGAGGAAACAGGTGCAGTTCCTGCCTGCCGGGAAAGCTGCAAAACCCTGGAACAGGCGGGCTCTGACTAGGTTTCCAAGCTCTGGAGAAGCGTGAGGAGATGGAACATCAGTTCTCACCCATGGGATCCAGAAAGGCCTCCTGCAGGAAGAACTCAAACCACATTTTGAGGAACAAAAGAGCCACAGGAAATTTGTCAGAGGAGTCTTCCAGAATGAGGCAGGCACTCAAGTGCTAGCAGAGTGGAAGAGTAAAAGCTTAATGGAGAAACTGAAAAACTGTGGATGGTGAAAGTAGAATAAGCTGCGTATTGGGGCAGAGCCAAAGAGACAAGTTCAGCACAGTGAAAGGAGAAGACTTGAAAAGCTGGTCACCCCAGACAGCACCTTCTGGACACCTGTATGGGTTTCTAAGAGGAGGGCTGAAAGTAACAATCTTTTGCAGAGCAGGACCTCGGGGTGGTCTGGAAAGTTAGGGGGAGCCATTAAAAGTGATCACACAATATCCAACACCCCGCTGAACCCCCAGAGTCCTGTCCATCATCAGTCTCTTCTCAGATTGCTCTCATGAAAACCTGGATTTTTCCCAGAGGCCACTACTCCCACGGGACTCTTCCCTGAGTTCCCCAACTGCATTTAAACCATTCTCCTTTGCTTTTCCCTAGACACCCCCAGCCTTAATCTTACTTGGTTATATTCTATTATTTTCTACTCTTTGGTTTTGCATTCAGCTGCTACTTCCCAGGTCACATTCCTTATTTCTTGAGGAGGTTAACCTGCCTCACTGTTCTTCCCTAAATTATTCAACTCATAACCGCCTGGGTTTAAAGTCATTCTTCAATAGCCATGGGAGCTGATTCCAGGACTCCCGACTGATACTGAATTCTGCAGATGCTGAAGTCACCTGTATAACAAAGTGTGTTATTTGCATGTAACCCACACACATCCTCTCGTACACTTTGGAAAAAGTATCTAGATTATTTATGACACTTAATACAATGTAAATGATTTGTAAGTTGTTACACCAGATTGCTTAGGGGGAAATCACAAGAAAAAATGTCTATATATGTTCGGTACAGACCTAAATTTTTTTCCCAAATAATTTTGGTCTGAATTCCAGATAGAAAATGGAATTCATGTATATGAAGCTGACTATGTGTAGATGAGCCTTCCCATACGCTGGCCTCTCAGCCCCTGGGAATCTCCAGTGATCCTGCCCTCCAGCCTACTACAGTCTCTTATTTCAAACTCTGGTCTAGACCTTGTCATTACCAGCAGCAGCACCCTCATTCACAGTGCTCAGCCCCTGGGAATCTCCAGTGATCCTGCCCTCCAGCCTACTACAGTCTCTTATTTCAAACTCTGGTCTAGACCTTGCCATTACCAGCAGCAGCACCCTCATTCACAGTGCTAATGACACACATGCCATCTTCTGAACACCTCCTTGAATCTTTCCACTTCTTCCATTACCTAACTCTAACACCCTTGGACTTCTCTCAGAGCTCCAGTCAACTGATCCCACTAACCTTTCACCACTCTCCACCCTCCTCGATGTCTTCCTCACTCCTTTCTTTACCAAGCTTAAATCACAGACTCAATCTCTATGGTCATTCTTTCCATAGACCTTTGATTTCTTCTCACTCTTCCTACTTCTGTGGCAAAACCACAGTTGTGATCAAATCTAACTCTCCACCCTTATGCCTTCACTCGGGTAGCTCAATGAAGTTTAGAAAACTCACAATCATGGTAATTAATTATACTTTAATATTATGACTATGAATCTCAAATGTCCCAATATAGAGTGACAGACATATCACTCCGTCCACTCCTCCTTTCTTCCTCTTCTCCCTTCCTCTTTTCTTCTACTTCCTCTTCTTCCTGTCCGTCTCTTCCCTTCCCCCTCCCCCTCTTTGGCTCCATTCTCATTCTCAGTGATGTCTTCCTGCCCGCCTTGAACATAAGGACTTCTCAGACCCTCCTCACTCCTCCCCAGCCCCTCACACCACCGCCTGGTGTCGCAGATGCTCTCCCAGATCCCACTGCGCACAGCTCTCATCTGCTCTCTGACTCTCGCATCACAGATTCTGTTGTGGATTTGCTATTTTGAAAAGCAACCCTCTTTGTCTCACTTTTCCTCACTTCCCTATTTCTTCACTATACTTCATAACAAAACTCAAAAAAAGTTGTCTATATTCAAAACATGTAATTTATACCCTCTCGTTCTTTCTTAACCCCACTTCCATCATGGTTTCATCTCCACATCCTCAAGGAAACTGCTCTCCCTGGAATCACCATTGACTTCCCCTTTGCTAAAATCAACGGCCAATTCTCAGCTCTCACCATACGTGACTTTCAATATCTGCTGACATAATCACTCTTCTCTGCTTGCTAAATGTTATTAACTTCCCAGACATGGCGCATCTGGTTTTCTTCATTCTTGCTAGCCATTGTTTCTTGGCCTCCTTTACTGGTGGGTTATGTCCTCTGTGACTTTTTACTGCTAAATTTGGGAAACTCAGGTTGCAGCCTTTCTTTCCGCTTCTCCTTCTATTCAGTATCTCTCAGTATCCTGAGGAGTTGGTTTCTGGATACCTGATGAGTACCAAAACCTGTGATGTTCCAGTCCCTTCTAGAAGATAGTGTGGTATTTGCTTATAACCTACTTACATCCTCTAGTATACTCTACATCAGCTATCTATGACCATGTAATGGTTGACTGGTTGTGTCAATTAGAGAAGTTTAGAAGCTTAATTAAGTCAGCTCAGTAATTCTATACCTTAGGGTGCAGAGGACCTGCCCTGTGACAGTTCACTGCCTGGACAGTATAAAAG
The DNA here is from genome assembly GCA_004363535.1 of Dasyprocta punctata. Classification (NCBI taxonomy): domain Eukaryota; kingdom Metazoa; phylum Chordata; class Mammalia; order Rodentia; family Dasyproctidae; genus Dasyprocta; species Dasyprocta punctata. The sequence continues at coordinate 37,128 of RJWM01012979.1, read as the reverse complement.
GGAAAGGAGAAAGGACAGACTTGCTTCTGTTCTTCAGAGGAGCTCCTGTCTTTGCCTTCAGCTCAGACATCATCTCCTGGCTTCTAGCGCAGACTCTTTGGCTTCTGCCCCAGATGCTTCAGCCCTCCATCACAGACCCACTGGCCTGCTGATATAGACTTGCATGGGACACTGCAGTGAGCTCCAGACTTTGGTCTGAATCCTTCGGTCTCCAGTGGGCAGACACCCTCAGCACATTTCCTCATCCAATTCTGTGACTGATCATCATAAGCCAATTTTGTAACTCCTTATACATTTATATATCTTGTGTTGCACCTGTTTCTCTAGTAAAACACTGACTGATACGGACCCTAAATACCAAATATAGCACAAAGGTAAATAGTGCAAGATGGAAATAGTTGTTGCACCGTGTTTTTTAGGGAATGATGACAAGAAAAGGGTGTGCATGTTCAGTATAGATGAAATACTTTTCCCAGTATTTCTGACCTATGGTTGTTTTGATTAAATGCAGAGATACAAAACCCACTGATGTAGAGGGCAATTGTATTTCCTCCTTTGATTGTAGTTTTCCATTTGATGGCTTTAGGTATCATGAATGTGTCAACTGTCACCTGATAACTCACAACTTCCCAAACCAATGTCTCAAACTCCAGATATGTTTATTCTGCCACCCACCCACAAGACCTCACTGCTTTTCAGTATTAGCATACCCACAGTCAAAATTCTGACTTTTCTCTAAAGTCAACCAAATCCTTCTCCATCTTAAGCCCATTTACTCAAGAGATGGGGTCATCTCTACCTATTCTTTATCTCTTACTCCACATTCAATCCATTGGGAAATTCCATTGACCCAACATTCAAATGCACCAAGAGTCAAAATTTTCACCATTGCTTTTGCAACTCAGAGGCACTCTCCCTTCTCAGCTAGATTATTTTGGAACCTCTAATGACCTTCCTCCTCCTACTCACTTCCCCTACAGCATATTCTCAAGCAACAACCAAAGTGATTCTGTTAAAATGTGTCAAATGATGGCACTCTTCTGCTAAAAGCCTTGTAAGATCTCCCATGTCACATAGGGTTTAGCTTATTCACCATGGCACACACAGTACTGCTCCATCTGGTCTCTATGACCCCAATGAGCGACTCTTCCTCTCTTTCACTCCACTCTAGGCTCGTGGGCCTCCCATAGTGCCACCACAAGCCTGATCCTCACTGGGCCCTCTGCTAAAACAGAGCTGTGTCTCTCTCAGCAACTTCTAGTCCTTGATCATAGACCTCTTCCACAATGCCACCTACCCTGACCACCTTATTTGAAATTGCAACATGACTCTTCCTTTTCGGCCACCTGATCTGTCTACTTTTGTTTTACATGTGACACTTACCCCTTCCTAATAAACACTATATACTTTATATTACACATAGTTTATATATAACCATACAAAATAATTGCAACTGTAATACAGTTATATATAACTGCACTATAGCTTATATGTTAAACTGTTTTACCTAGGTATTATGTTGATTTACCATCTCTCCCAGCTAGGATGTGAGCTCTCCAAGGGTAGGAATGTTTTGTCTCCTTTGTTCACTACTATATCTCTGATACTAAAAGCAGGCAGAGCAATTAGAAGTCTGCTGTAAGCATCTGAAGCACAGCTACTGAAGGCTGAGTCTAGTCCCACCCTACAGTGTATAGGAAGTACAGAGAGGGGCAACCCAGGGCGTGCGCCTGGCTAGAGGACCTTGCAGAGGCTAGAAAGAGAGTTAATACTGAAGTGTTAAATGACAGTGGAAGCCTGCAAAGAACAGCATGAGTGTGATCAGAAGTCAGGAGGCACGCAACAGCATCCGGGACCCAGGGACTGAAAGTATGTCAGGATGGCTGCATGTGATGGTCTGTTTGATGTGCCAACTGGCTTGGCTCTAGTTCCAGTCCATTGATCATTCCGTCAACAAACACTAATCTAGTGTTGCTCTTCTGAAAGTATTTTGTGGTTGTGACTAAAGTCCACCATCAATCGGCTTTAAGTAAGAGATTTTCCTACACCAGACACATCCAAACTGCAGCCTGTGGGCTGCTTGTCTTTTCTCCTTTGCTTTTGTTTTTAATGTCATAATAAAATATTTAAAAAGAAAGGAAGTGCTCCGCTTACATACATTCACTGTAGTGTATTAACTATGCTTTATTTGCAGCCCAAGACAACTCCTCTTCACTCAGTGCAGCCTGGGTGAGCCAGGCACAGGGCTGATCCAGTCTACTGAAAGGCCCGAAAAGCGGAGCTGATGCATCTGAGAAGAGGAAGAATTTCATTCCCACTGTGGACAGGCACTTCCGCGGTGGCCAAGTCGTAGCCTGCTCCGTGGACGTCAGACCTGGCCAGCCGGTCCCCACGACAGTGAAGGCTGTGCTCCCGTAATCAGCCTCTACCACTCTACCCTGGCTTCTGCTTTTCTGGCTGAACCCCGACTGCTACACTAGAGCACTCAGAGTTAAGGCAGAAGGCGGCAAAGCAGGAAGGAGAGGCGGTGGAGGGGACGGACCAGGAAGGGCATTTGTTCCTAACACACTAAAAGGCCTGACCGTGATGCTTTCAGCTCTAGGACAAGCAAGGTGAATACCGCAATCCAGAACTGAGATGGGTCTTTCTGGTTTTGTTACAAAGGATTTACTGGGACAGGCGGCAAGAGAAAGAGACAGATGCTGGGAGCTGGGATATCAGGAAAGCTGCATGTGGGAGAATTAAGAGGAGAACATCGACAAAATAGTGCCTCGGATTGCTGGAGAACAGTGCTTTGGGAAGGGGCATGTGGTCTGAAGCATTTACCCCATTGTGACACAATAAGCGCTACTGAGGGCCTCAAGGACAGCCACTGGAGAGGATGAGCCAGAAACTGGATTATGCTGGCTGAAGACTGGCCAGGAAATGAGAGAGCAGAGGAAGTTTGGCAGAGGAGAGGGAGGATACAGTGTCACAGGGAGGGAATGGGAATGAGAGAGGCTGAGCTTCTGCACAGACGGGCGGAAGTAGCCAGCAGTACAGGAAGGGGACAGAGATAAGAAGTAGGACACACGTTACCCCGGGCAAGGTTCAAGAAAGCAGAGGAAGCGAGGGGCATGGAGGAAGGCTTGGTGAGGGGCAGCGGGAGGTCCAGTATCTTTTGCAATCTGCAAGACACTGGAGAAGGCTGGGGATCAACAGTGACGCACCTGAGGACGGAGGCCGAGGGCCTCCAGCACTCCGTGCCCAGGGGCCTGGCGATTCCTGCAGAGGTTAGGAAACGAGATCACAGCTCAGAGGGGAAAGATGTGTGGAGGCAGCAGGCGGGGCCTGCTTTCCATGACCTCACAGGAGGAATCAGGATGTGGTAAGAGTTACTCTAAATGGCTTCTCAGTTCCCTGGTAACCCAACATTCCTATGTCTGCCTCATTCACTAATGTTTCCCTCATAACCAAAACAATGCCTAGCATACAGCAGGCACTCAGTAAATACTTATTGAATGAAATCTGGCACAAATGAATATCTAAATGAGCTTCTCTCCCAAACAAACACAAAAAGCCTTTTAGCTAAACTGAGCTGCTGTAATGTAGAATCCTTTAATATTTTTAAGAGCTCATGACTGCTTATCAGGGGCCTTGAACATGAGGGAACATGAGGACCCCAGTCTCCTCCCCTGACCTCAGGAGTTCCCCGGCAAGCTCATCCAGAAAATTTGAGCTTCAGTGTGGTCCCCATTAGCCTGAATATTTCCCCAGGCTATCTCAGAGCAAATCATTAGGAAAATGGCTAATGTCTATTTTATTGTATTGTACAATAATTTTTTTTCTGAACTGAGCAAGAGTTTATCACTGTGATTTTCATTTAGATTCTGCCATTGTAGGTGGATTATAGCTTTAACCTTCTCTGAGACATCAATCTCTCTCTTCTTACTGGTCTTGGTGACATTTACCATCAAGTGAAGTCAAGAGAGGGAGATAAGCTTAACTGGCATGATTCTATAATAAAACTATAATGCAGGCCGTGTCAGCTTGCTGTTAACATGAGTCCCTTTTGAACTTCCCCAGGCCTTACCTGCGTGGAACACTTTGGGTTTTCCATTAGTGATTCCAGAAGAGCTTGCTTCCATTTTTATTGTCCTTCTGCCTGGTGGGAGTGAGGAGTGCCTGACCACGGGCACGCGACGACGTGACCCTGGGCGGCTTGCCACACTTCGCCGTTGATGGATTTGCAAGCGCTTTTCAGCCCCATGAATAGATAAACTTAAACCTGGAATGAGAAATAACCCCATTAGACCAAGAAAGTCTATCCTAAATGGATAAAATGGCAAACTTTGTTCTGGCTGAACTTCCAGAGAACATAAGCAACTGTGTCTCCAGTCCTGAAGATACGCTAGTGATGCCAGGACTTTGTTTATTCAACATTACTTCATTCGTAAGTTGACACCCTTAGTTATCACAACAAAGCTTTCATGAACAAATACTCAGTAAAGCCAAATATTAACTTCCCATTGAAAGTATTTCCAACGTACTGGAAAAATATGCATGTGTTTGGCACGCTGTTGTCAGGAATGTAAGGCCTGAGAATCATTGGTGGGATGTCTGGCAATTCAACAAAACTCAATGAACCTTGGGATTCACTGATAGGCCAAAGTTGGCAAGTGAGTGCACATTTACATGTCTGTTAACCTAGAATTAAAACTATTGTGTCCTAAAAATAAAATAGAACAAGACAATTGCAAACATGCCAAAAGCAAAGACACTAGCATATGAGCCCCAGGGAGCCAATGCCCACCACAAGAACCCAGACTTTCCCAATTTGTTTCCTCTCTTCCTCTGCATTTGTGGTTCCTTTGTTTCTTCAGTGCTGGAGTTTAAAGTAAACCCAAGACCTGCTAAGCTCATCAAAAGCTCTATTGATTTCCATCGGTCACATCCATACAGGCTACATATGCTGATGCATATCAACTGTACAAAAATTCAGAGTTCAAAAGACATTTTTAAAAAATACGTAATTTTCACTATTAGAGGTTGCTATGGTATCAGTTCATTACTCAGAGAACTGATGAAGGGAAAGAAGCAAGCATGTATCAGGGCTTTCCTTTGCCAATCAAATTTCAAAGCACCAGTCATATTTCCAAGGGGTGCACGAGAGACAGTTCTTTACTACAGAAGAACTCCTGCTAACAAATGCTGATGGAAAAGCAAAGTATAAAATCATTCTAGAAGTCCCAGTGAAATATGCACAGTGACATGATTTGTCCAAACAATGTCTGCAAGGACAGAGTTGGAATTTAAACCCTTAGAAAATTCAACCCTGTTCTTGAAGAAGAAGGCAAGGAAAGACTTTAGCCTTATAAGGCCAGTAAGTCAGCAGGACTTGTGAGGAATCATGTTATCTGAAAGGCAGCAGCTAAGCGTCACCAAATTGCAGAGATTTTTATTAAGAATCTGTTGAAAAGGAAGGCATAAAGTAATTAGTTTATGGATTATAAGTACTTGGAGACCACAGTAAGAAGTCTCCTAAAACCTCAGAAATGGGGGAAATAAGAAGCCTTCTCAGAAACAAACTCAACGCCAGCCATTGTGGGCCATACTGCAGGTAGAAAGACTCAGCTTAAATTCTGCCCGGGTGGTGGGGGGAAACAAAGGGAAAATGACTGAGTTGATTCGTAAATTCTGACAAGTCTTAAGAAAGGATAATTCAAGTCAGAGTGGGGTTTTATCAGACCAGGAAATATCAAGATGAACTGTAAGGCAGTGCCTGCCCAAGTGGAAGCCTTGAGGCTGAAGAATTCCAGCGGCACAGCCAGGCCACCCTGGTGCCCGGCTTCACTGTCCAGTCACTAACTGCCTCAAACCTGACAGCACCTGCCAGACCCCTTCCCCCCGGACGAGGACCTGGCTTCCGGCACAGGAGGAGCACAGGTGGGTTGGTGTGCCCTATGACCAGCCGGCAGGCTTCCCTGTGCGAGCTAAAGAACCGAGGTCTCGGGCTTCTGCAGAGCCGTCTGCTCCTGAATTGCTCAGGACAAGTCTGTCACCACTGTCTGGTTTCTGAGCCCACGTGACTGTGAGCCTGAGCTCATCCTTGAAAGGCTTCCCCGGGCCTGCCAGGCTGGCTTCCCGGGCAGCGTGCACCCGCTTGGGTGCTGCCCCGGTGCCAGGCCCGTGCCAGCCTCCACTCCCAGACGTGTCCCTCGGAGGCCCAGGGCGTTAGTGCCCACAGGCTGCTCGTGCCCCCACCCCGCTCTGCGGCCCTGTCACAGATCCCACGCTTCTACCGAGGCGCACGCTGGATGTCTGCAGTCCCAGCCAGACTCCAGGAAAATCCAGACAAACTTCCGGAGGACAGATGCAAGGAAGGGGAGACACATTTTAAGTCAACAAGAGGTGATACAGGTAGCCTCGGGCTGCAAATACAAAGCAGGCCACTCGCCCCAAAACGTTTCCTCTCGTCCCCTTTGCAGAGAGTCACTGGGCTGCAGGAAGCAGGACTGTGGCTCTGCGCATCACTTTGAGCTCTTACACAGCCCTCCTCGATGAGGGACAAAATGACAAGCACCAGAGTGAAAATGACGCTGTGGAGATGAAGGGCACGGGCACTTGATGCTGCTGAACCCTGTGTTTAAAAAACGAAATATGGCACAGCAGAAGGAAAATACTGAAAATTAAAAATGATGCGCAAATATCGTCAGGAGTATCTGTTACCCCAGACCCGGACCCTGTGTCCTCAGAGGACCAGACAAAGGGCAGGGCCGTCAGCTCTCCTGCCCCAGCAAGGGCTGGGACCGCAGGAGAAGAGGGGTACATCAATTAATAGCAGGTGCACAAGGATCACATATATGCTCCAGGCATATTTGAAACTGCGAACATGTGTAGAAGACTTGGAAGTCACAAGTTGGGGGATAAATTATCACCCAATGAATTGTATCATCAGGTTTTTCTTCTTAATTACTCTAGAAAAAAAAACCGTTGCCACTGTTTATCTATGAGATGCCAGGCCCTGGGCTTAGATCCTGATCGGCCTCTCGTCAGCGCCTCACCACAACCCCGAAAGACAGAGGAGTGGAACCAGTGCTTTTCAGATCCAAGCCCGAGGCTCAACAGGGACCTGGCCCGAGGTCAGAGAGAGGGCGCCCCTGGGATTTTAGCTCTGTTCTTCTCCACCAGGCCATGGACTCTGACAATCTCAATACCAATACAGACTGAGAGTGCGACGTCGGCAGTGGCTCTGAAGGCCCGAGGAGATTTATCCAGGCAGAGACTGGGAGGCCCAGACGATGACACTCCTTTGACCTTCCAGAACCTCCTCCCTCCTTCCTTTGCCATATGGGGTTCATGATACCATCTATGCTGAAACGTCCCCTTTTCCAAATAAGGCAACGTTCAGGGCATGGACACATATTTTATCAGTCTACTACGCGGGCCGTTCCCCAGGTTTCCACTCTGGCCTCCTGTTCTCTCCATCCTGTCCCTCCCTGAGGAGCTCAGAGTCCCAAGTGGTCTTATGCAGTGTCACCAGTCGCCCTCGCTGTGCAGCCAGCCCCTCGGGTCAGCCCTCCTGCTTTGCTGCCTCCTGAACTCAAGCGGGCTTTTCCTGTTGGGTCTGAATGTTCTGAGAAACTCAATGACTTCATAGAAACAGTGCTTCATATCTTGAATTAACAAAGCCTGAAGCTCGGATTTCCTTTTAGCTCCTCCCATCTTTATTACTCAAATATCTTTCTGATTTTTTAAAGTTGAATTCTGCGGTGCCCTTTCATGCTGGCCCACTTCCACGGGGCCTCTCTTCCTGGAGGCACTGCCTGCTAGAACTGCGCCTGAAGACTGGTGATTTGCTTTCATCTAAATGTCACTCCTGGGATTCAGAGGAGCGGTGCGCCAGGGGACAGCTGTGGTTCTGCTGCTGGTTTACAACTCGCAGCAACAGTGTCCACTGCTACTGCTGCATCGGTCCCCGCGTCAGCTCTGAGGTAAAGTACTTATCAAAACACACAGACACCATATTTCAAATGTCACCACCACGAACAAAACATGAGTTATCATTCCTGATTATTAAGTTAATAATCAGTGGGAGGAGACATTTATTTCTAGTTTTCTTTTTAACTACATTGCTAAGTGGGAACCAGCACTTCATTGACTGGAACGGAGATGGAAATGCTCTTGGTTGCTTATTCTCAACCAAGATTTCTTCTCTCAAACTTTCTGGAGTTTTCTAATATCTTCTCTTACTTGGCTCAAAGAATACTTTGGCAAAACCCTTTCTAACATAGGCTGAATTGAATAGAATTGCTATTCCCCTTCTAGGTATCTTCCCAGAAGAGTTAAAGACATCATATTATAGTGATACATGCACATCCATGTTTATAGCTCATCACAGCTAAATCCTGGAAACAAGAGTGTATGTCCATCAGCAGATGAATGAGTAAAGAAAATATGGTATTTACACGCAATGGAGTACTCCTATGTCACAAAGGGTAAACTGGAATCAACTGCAGGAAAATGAATATACCCTGAGACCACAATGTTCAGTGGCATAAGCACCTGCCTGGCAAGCACGAGGTCCTGAGTCTGATTCCCAGTACCAAAAAAAGCAAAAAAAAAAAAAAAAAAGTAAAATAAATCAGACACACAAGCTTCAATATCACACGGTTTTTCTTATTTGAGAAACCCAAAGTATACATGGATTAAAAGCCAAAAAGACCAACAGATAATAGCAAACAGGGAGACAGATCTTTTGCAAATGAGAAAGGGACCCAGAGATGCAGGCCGGAGAGAGCGGAGGGGAGAGGAGGGCGGCATAAAAAGAATTAAGCTGTGTGATGTACACGTTCCATCTCCCCACGAGGAACACAATTGTTCTGTACTACAAACATCTGCTAATAGAAATAAAATAATAGAATGGGCTGAGACTGTCCCACGTCCTAAGGAGAAAGAAGGCTGAGCACACGGGAAGACACCCAGATGAGCGAGCGCCCGGGTGTGCTTAGCTTTGGGACCATTCGCAGAAGCAGGGATGGAATCCGTGCCTTCAGTAAGGCAGGCGCCGTGGACCCGGAGCAAATGCACTCTGCGGAGCTCTGAGCGCCATCGGGATTGGTAGCTAAGTGAGCCCAGGAGTAGCGCTCCAGGGGGTGACAGAGCTGACTGTGCAGGACCGCAGAGAAGGGGAGACAGAGGCTCCCGACCCCTTGGGCTCAGTGGCCTGTGGACAGCACCGCCACAGCCCCGTCTTCCTCCACCAAGCCAGTCCCTGGGCGTGCCGTGCCTCCTTCTGTTTCTCTTCTTGGACCTCCAGGCTTTTGGACAGATTGGCATCAGCTTGTTACCCAAATCTGGCAGTACCAACGTCTCAAAACCAGGAACGACTTCCCGCCAAGTCACTGCCCTTTGTCATGTTGTGAGAGCTGTACATCTAAAGCCACAATAACGTGGCGTCCAAATATTCTGAAAAGAGACCAAAATGCTGAGAACCAGATATACAGCCCCATATTTAACGTCCAGCTCAGCGTCATTGTGAAGAATTGGTAGAATCACAAAGGATGAGAGACTGCTGGATGTTGAACCAGATAAAGCACCTCAGATAAATGACTGGTGTTCTCGCTCCTTCACGTCTACCTCAGGGTCTTTATGTCCTTGTGGTGACTTCCTTCTCTGCTGCCTCTCAGGCTGAAGAGTCTCCTTTCTTCCCTGTGCTTTAGGAAACCATGCAAATTATCGTCCCCAGTTCCTGCCTCCTGTCTGCCCTACAGTGACTGGCAAGGACCCCCCAGCAGAGCGACACAGAATATTCCCCGCACCCAGGTTTGGGAATGGGTCGTCAGGACTTGCTCTGGTGCTCTGTGGACATGATGAAAGCAGAGATAGAAATGTGCTGCCGAGGTCTGGGCTCACTCTCCGGTGCTCCAGTATTACCATGAAAAGCACACGTCCCAGGGAGCTGCGGCTCTCGGAGTGACGCACATGCAGTGGACTTGAACCTGACCTGCAGCCGGGAGCCAAACCCCACTCAACACAGCCAAGATCAGTCCAAGCCCAGCTTCCCTACAGACACCCCCTGAAAAAGGACTAAACAAACCTTGACTGAAAGGGTCTTGGAAACCCATCATTTTCAATTTTAACACTCTGTGGTTCTGCATCCTATAATCACACCATCACTGCAAACTTCCTTAGAAGTTCCCCAAATACTCGATGGCTGCCACCTATTACCCTCATTCCATCCATTTTCCTGAAAATTACATGATTTCATTTGTTTTTATGGTTGACTACCATTTACATTGTGTGTATACATAGTACTTTTCTTTTGGAAGAGAAATCATGAAATAAAAAAATCAACACCTTGGGAAGGAAGTCTTTCTGAGGTCTTCGATTGTTTAGTGATTCAAGAGCTCAAGAGCTTTCCCTGCGCCACACAAGACCTTGGAGATTAAAAGACAGCGCCACATTCACAGGGCTCGCGGTCTGCCGGGGAGGCAACCCCAGTACCAAAGCGGCAAACAGCGAGGGCGTCTGATGGGATATGGACCAGGACACCAATACTTGCTGGGTCTATAGAAGAGAAGAATCCAAGTCATTTGGTTTCTCCTGAAGAAGCCAATGAAACATCGCTGTTGTCCTAAAATACATCTATTTGGCATTTTCCACTGGGGAGTAGCATAGTCCAAGTATTATTACACCCCAGGCAGACACACGAACAGCTCAGTCAGAACTAGGCACTGACTCCACGCGGGGAGACCCACACACTGTGACAAAGCGTACCCTGCAATCCTGAATTTCAGCAGAAGCACTTATTAAATGCTACCACCAAGTGAGCACACGAACGTTACTCCTTAAAACCCTGACCTCAATCATGCAGTTGATCTTAGCAATCAATAAACCGCTTCTAGAAATGAAACACAAAATGGTTTACCCCAGTAACATCCAATGATAGCTATTAACCCCCTAAAGGGAATAGTGTTTCGTGTAAAATTTTGGTTATTTGGACAAGTAAGTCAAATATAGTAAAAAGAGTATTTTTTTTTTTACAGAGTGGTGGATTTTTAACAGCAACGACTGAGCTCTGCACCCCAAGGACAGAAACAAAGGTGATCAAGGCAGAATCTGTAGCGACAAGAAGAAAATACATCTGCGAAGATAAAAGGTGTGCAGAAATAACCAGCAGAAGTGAGAGGTCCAAGGAGCACAAGGTTGACCTCAGATTCTCCATTTGGAGAGAAGCGGGTAGACTGTCTTATAAAGAGCCAGTAAATAATTTGGGCTTTGTGAGTCATAAGGTCTCTGAAGCCATTGCTCATTCTGTTTCTGTATCCCCCAAACCTGCCTTAGACAACGCATCAATGAACGAGTGGGCTACATTCTGGTGTTTGCTTATACGATAAGCACTGGGCAGAATTTGGCCTCCAGGGCTTGGACCCAGAGGGTTGGGGGCAGGTGATCAGGGATGGAGCAGGGCCTGGCCTGCAGGGTAAGGTCCTCTTGGGGATGGAAAGAAAGAGTGAAAGTTGGGGGGTCTGAAAGAACAGAGCCTGTGCCTGGAAGGAAGAGGTGTCCAGTGTCAACCGGGCTGAAGATGCGAAGGAACCCTGGCGGTCTACATCAAAAGCAATGGCCCTGACAATTTAATTCCATGTGGAATTTTTAGAGTTTTAGAGAATTCGTGACGGGATTTGAATGCTGTGCTCCGTGCAATGCTTCACCCAAAGGTGGCAGGAATCATGGGAGATACGTGCACGGGGCAGGGAGCAGCAGATCAGTGTGACAGGCAGCGGGTCCCGGATCAGACCAGTGCCATGGGGACCCGAACTGACAAGAGAGACAGCTTTGAGTAGATTCTGTAGATCTGATGACCTTTTCCATGTTTGGGGGTGAATGAGCAGGAATAACTTGAAAACAATTCTGGCTAGAGTTCCTTGCCTTAAAGATTAATTAACGTTGAAGCTTTTTGAGAAGCTGGAATTTCTAGAGAAGAAACAGAAGATCACAGGCTGACTCTTGAGACAACTTCTATGAGCAGACAGAAAGACAGAGAGTACAATAACAGCAGCAATGATTAGTATTTTCTGGGGGTTTGCTATGGGCCAGACACTGTTCTGAGTCATAAGTACCTTGAGTCATTTAATCCTCACACCCACCCTGCATGGCCTTGATTTTCTCTTTGCCCTCTTCTTTCAGAGGAGGACTGAGGAGCAGTGATGTCCACAGTGCCCGGCCAGGTTTGAACACAGGTAGCCTGGCCTGTGATTCAGCACTCAGCAGGAGAATGCGGTCTGAGGGACCCCGTGCTAAAGGAAGCTCAGAAAAGTTGAAGACAATAAGGTTTATAGTGGCTCAAGACAAAAATAGATGCCAGAAGGCACGAAATGGGAGATGGGAAGATGGGGCACTAACGAGAGGAAGTGCAGGCAGTGAATCCAGCGCACTGGAGTGTGGTCTTGTGACAGAGAGAATAATGCTAGAATCTACAAGCCCTCATCCCTGGAGTCCGGGGATTGTCATCTCACACAGAGAGAGGGACTTCACAGACTGATTAAGAACTTTGAGATGGAGAGATCAATTATTCTAGGACACGGGGTAAGAGCAACCTGATCACTTGCAACTCTGAAAGCAGAAGACCTTGCGTGGCTGGAGTCGTGCATATGCAGAGACATGCACGTGGCTGGCCTTGGGGAGGAGGAAAAGGCCAAGAGGGAAGCAGTATGGGGGCTCCTGAAGCTGGAAGTGCCTCCAGAAGGAATTGAGCTCTGCTAGTACCTTGGTTTTAGTTCCATGAGACCCGAATTCCACTTGTGACTTACAAACTGTAAGATAATCAATTTACGACATTTTGAGCTGCTGAGTGTGCACTGAAATGTTACTGCAGCGGTCTCATCGCTATCCTTGAAAATGGTTCCAAGCCCCTGACCCATCAGCCTGCCACGTGTCTGCCCACAAGTATGGGCCGTTTCCAGTTGGCTCTGCTTTCTGGCCACTCTGAGCTGTGATGAGGGCCCCCAAAAGGAGAGAGATGAGGAAGCTGGCCCTGTCTGAGCTTCCTTAGTCAATATTTAATTGACTCAACTGACCATAAAATAAACGTTAATTCACAGAAGTCCAAAAATGTATCAAAACTAACTGCAGAATGCAAATCAGTAATTATTACTGATTATAGTTCTATGCTAATAATGGTACAATTACATTTTTTAGCCGCATAATGTGCTTTATGGACACTCAGTTTAACAAATGTTTAAAAAACAGGGACAAAATGACAATAAATCACAAGGACTTTGAAATGCAACTTTTAAATCAAGTTTCTAATGATTAATTCATAAGAACAATGCTCAGCTATTTGTGTGATGTGAGTAGTACAGTTGATCTTGACTAATTTCAGTGCTCACATAATTATATTTCAGCTACAGTTAATAATGAATGAAAATTCTTCTGGCAGAGAACTGTTATATTTCAAAGCCTGTTTGAAATGCCTTAAATTATTCTTAAAATTTGTCTTAAGCATTTATCTAAAATAACTTACTTTGCTATTTATTTAGTAAAGGATTTGAGATGGCTCAAAGTGAGACACGTATTCACACATGTTCAGTCTGTATAGTTTTCCTAAAACCTTGTTTATTAATACTGTCATATAGTGTTGAGAGTCTGTCCCTAAATCAAATACCCTTTTTAGCTTTTTGCCTAACTCAAATTTCAGTGTATCAGTGAGTCAAGCTAGATAAACATCACTTTCATAGCAATGTAAGCAACATAAACTAAGCTAACCACGGTCTGCAAGAACAATAAATTTATTCAATAAATGTAAGGTGGCAAGGTCAGGTTTCTTAGAAAATAAGAAGCAAGGGGGAAATAAACATGACATTAAAGTTTCTTTAAAATATATACCTACAAGAGACCACTGATCCCAAAATTCATCGGTATTAAATATTTGTTGCAGTAGGCTCTTTTTTTCTTTGATTAGGGGTCAGGAAGCTCTGTCTCATGGGCCAGGGGGAGCCTGCTACGTGGCTTTTGTATATCAAATTTTGTGGGAACACAGCCACACTCATTTATTTATTGTCATAAGTGACTGTTTTTGTGCTATCATGGCAGAGTTGAATAATCATGTAGATATCTTTATGGCCCTCAAAGTTGAAAATATTTACTATCTTACCCTTTAAAGAAGTTTTCCACCTTATTCTGGTTTTTTTTTTTTTTTGGTTGGTATCAGGGATCGAACTCACAGCCTCATGCCTGCCAAGCAGGCGCTTAAGCCACTGAGCCAAACTCCTGGCCCTATTTTTTTAGAGGCAGGGTCACACTATGTAGTTCAGGCCAGCCTTGCTCACGTTGTAGCCCAAGCCAGCATTGAACTCACAACGCTCCACCTACCTCAGCCTTCCGAGTGCTGGATTAAAGGCGTGCGCCACCACGCCCGGCTTGTCCACCTTATTCTTATACCACTATTGCTAAGATATTTCGAAAACATAGCTTGGTCCTATGATCTACTGAAGTAAACTCTCAGAAGTGTTTTACAGATTTTATTTGTGGCTTGAAATGTTGAACCTTAATGGTTTAAAGTTTTATGAACTTTTGCACTTACTGCTTCTTGTTTTATTTTGCAAGACAGAGCAAAATATCTGCATAGTTGCTAAGCTTTTTCACACCCTAAGATGATATTCCTTCTTTCCTTCTTCCTTCCTTCCTTTCCTTCTTTCCTTTCTTTCTTCGTTCCTTCCTTCCTTTTCCTTTTTCCTTCCTTCTTTCGTCCTTCCTTCCTTCCTCTTTTCTTCCGCTACAGATCTCAAAGGGAAGAGTACAAACAGTTGCAGGAGATAAGTGACAGGCTCATGGGGTTTAGTGGGTACAGCTGTAATAACCTCAATATACGAACAACGATGACTGAACAGATCTGAGCACAGCAGTGATCACTCACCTTGAGGCAAGGTCATGAAGAATGCGGACTTTGGAGCCACACTGCTGAGGCTGTGTCCCCCTTCTATTGCTACCAATGATTGTGCTTTTTATTAATATCTAAGGGCCCCAGTTTTCTATAAGACATAGATAGTAATAGGACTTACCTCATATGGTAGAGCAGCTCTGGTCATGTAACAAGTGTTTTAAAAACAGTGACCTCACAATCACACAGTAACAATGTTACCAGTGAGAAACAGATTAACAGCGGGTGACAGATATTCTGACTCCACTGCTTTCTGCGTGTATCTCTGGGCAAAGAACTCGACCTGACAATGGGAATAACAGTAACTCCACAGGGCTGTTTGAGGATTTATGAGTTAATATACCTAGAGTATATGCCCCAAAAATTATTAGCCATTTTTTGTTAGTATTGATATTTTCAGTATTGCATATCAGGTTTGATGCTAAATTTGCTAAATGGTCTGTAGTAAGAGGTCATTACCTTTATCGATGCCACAAACAAGGAACAAGGCATTTAGGCAGAAGGAGATTTATTAACACATTTAATTCATATAAAGTTTTTTTTGTGGGGGGGGCGAGTTGAACCTTGGACCTTCACACTTCCTCAGTTCTTTTCTATTTTTTATTCTGAGACAGCATCTTGCTAAGTCCTTAAACTTTCTAGGCTGGGCTCGAACTTACGATCTTGCTGCCTCAGATGCTTCGAGTGACGGATGCCAGGTGTGCACCACCTTCGAAGGGTTCTCAAGTGGCGGAATTAGAATGTGAGTCTTCCCACAGGCAGGACTAAAAGACCTCACTCACTATATCATCATGGAAGCAAGTTTCTTCATGGAAAACAGGCGGACTAAGAAACAGCGTTGTGGATTAAATAACAGTTACTGCGACAACTGCTTTCCTCCCTTTTATGTGGTTAGGGTGGACTATAAATACTCCACAAATTAAGAATGGTAGAACTTGGACTACCTTACAGATCACCTGTGGGAGGAACTGCAGGAGAACAGATCTATGATGGGCCCAAGGCTACACAATTTCAGCACCAGAGTAAAAACTAGAATAACGCCTTGTCTCCACCCTGTCCATCACAATCACCTCTTAAAGGCTAATGACAGAAACCTCATGAAACACTCACTTACATGATGGCTTAGTTGTTATCAAACAGAGGGGAATTTGGGAAGCAGAATCAAACGCTTGAAGCATATTCTGCAAATTCATTCTGACTAAAAGGATACACGTCTGCAGAACCCGGCTCTCCATAAGAGTACACGGAACGGGTATGGGCATCGGGATGGGCATGTCACAGAGGGGACTGCAGAGCAGATGGTCAGAGGTAAATGGCTTCACAGATCAGGAGGACTAAATACCCTTGCAGCAAGGCCTGCTTGGAAGTAGCTCTAAGCACAGTGATACTTGTTTTATTGAGGTCTTGCAGGTAGGTGATCGTGTGAGGACTTTCACTCACTCACCTCACAGAACAATAGTCAGGTCATTAAAAAAAATCTGAAGGGTAGAAGCAGTACTTCACTTTGCTCTTAATTCTCTTGAGATGAAAATTAAGTTCTACTGTACGTGATTTTGTTCTTTTATAAATTAACTTCAGAACTGCAGTGTGATAATGAGTTTTTGGGACTACACCGAAGTGAAAGGGTTAGGCACAGACTTCAATAGCTTTGGGATCTTGCATAGGGCAAGGCACCTGTATGCCTCGTGTCCTCATCTGTCCAACGGGAGGAAAGACAGTGCTCACCTCCTGAGAATTATGAAGAAGAAGAAATGAGTCGCGTGCTTTGAATGGAACCAGTCTCTAGAGAACACCCAAGAAACACTGGCCATTATTACTGCTACCACTGTTAGCGTTGCAGCAGGCCTTGAAGAATTTAATTTCCATCCTCCAGGAAGGCACACATCCCAGTTTTTCCTGTTTCATGATGCTCTCCAGGGTCTGATCTGGAATAGCTCCACCTCCTGTCTCGCAGTTCTGCCCCCATTCCTGCTCCCCGCCATCCCGCGCCACCCCCATGGTGAGTGCTATGCAATGACACAACCTCGTGGACATGGCAGTGCCCTCCTCTCTGTCTGGGGTGTGTCCCCACCTCTCAGTCCCAGTGGACTTTGACAAAGCCCATTCCTCTCTCAAGAGGGAGCACAATCATTGTCACTCAGCACCCACCACCTGCCCAGGACCGTCACCCCCTGCGGGCCCTCCTCCCTCCAGCGCAGGTGCAGGCTTCCCTCCCTCTGTGCACCTGTGACATTCCACACGCTTCTCGTGCAGTCGCTGCCTCACTACGCAAAAGCCTCTCTCCCCTAATCTCTTCCACATCCCTACCAGCTTGCTCGACGTTGGAAATGCAAGATACACAGGAAACAGTCTTCGTGCTCATTCTTGTTGGCAAGCAAAATATCTCTCCAGAGAATAAAGAGACTATGTGGCTTTTAACTCCTCAAATATCTTTTAACCATTTATAATACACCCAGGACCAGGCTGGGTGCCAAGATAGGTGCAAATGAAGGAAAATAGCTACGCTAGGTCCCAGAGACTCCTGGTCCCACCGAGAGAACACAACTAGACTTGAAAAGCTAACTGATCTCTGATCCCCAAGCAAACTGGGCTCACTGCTATCCAGATCATCCTCTCTGAGAAGCTGAGTCCTACCTGCAAGGCTCTGAGCTCCGTCATTTCCTGTTCTTTTACCTGCACCATGACTTCCACTTGGACGGGAATAATATCAAGTAAAAAGCTAAATTGAGTGGGTAAAATGCATCTAATATTCACATACATGTGTTCCAATGGTGTGCTTGTTTCATCGACAGAAACGTTACCAGCACTTATTTATTTATTAATTAATTTATTTATTTGGAGATAGGGTCTCCTTATGTAACCCAGACTGGCCTCGAACTCACAGCAATCCTCCTGCCTCGGCCTCCTGAGTAATGGGATTACAGGCGTGCACTGCCACACCCAGTAGTAGCATTTTAATAGCATTAAAAATTTTAGAAAGTGAGTATATGGTACAAAACTGAAATTCACTGATACTGAGCAAGCTCCTTTTCCTCACTGTGAGTTCTTGGCCTCATTTAAGCTTCTGATACAGAAACGAAAGACAAAATACTTCCCCTCCAGGAATACAAAATCCAACCTTCTTTGTATTACCAAACAAGCACCTTGCCAGGACACTTGAGACACACTCAGTCAAGCATCATAAACAGACCTTTCTAAGGTCTGATGGCTCAGAAATAAATATTGACTGGTAAATCCAGGCATGCATCGTTGAGACAGTAAAACTTAGTATTTATCAATTGCTGATTCACGGCCTTTAAAGAATTCTCAATGCTTAATGAAAGCAAATAAACTAGGAAGCCCAGATGCTGCTTTCATTAAAAAATAAAACACAATACAATAAAATAAAGTAACCGCCAGCTAAAGAACAGCACTCCTGAGGGAGACAACAGTGGAATTGCCAACAGACAGCCATAACTCCTGTTCATTCTTATTGCTTTCAGAAAAAGTCATTTTTGTTTTTGATAGGTAGAGGCAGAATTGGCTCAGCAAGAGTCCTGCCTTGGCTCAAAGTTGCTGGGCTTCTGACTCAGCCATGTGGGAACCAACTTCTCAATGCGATCAACACTGAATATTTGCCCATGAATGTGACCCGCACTGAGTATCTGCTCATAAAATGGAACAAACTCCCCGCTGCTATGTGCATGCATCATCTCGCTGAGTTCACCGGGCTATAATTCCTTGGGCACAAGTCTGAATCAGATTCCCCGCTATCTCTTCAGCACTTCCCACTCAGCCTGGCATGCTGCAGGTGCTCGATTAACGCTGAATGGATTCTCACAAGAGGGCTGCAAGTCACACAGCCAGGTGACGCGAGCGATGGCACTCAAACGAGTAACCCATTTTCCACTCCAGCAGAACACTGTCAATGCGCAATACTGCTTTATGATTCCCAAAGCCAAATTTGGTGTCTGTCTAAGAAACACACCACTTTGGGGTTAATGCTAGAAAAATAATGTTGAAATGACAAATTGCCCGCTCACACTGGGAGAAGGAATAGAAGTTTGCAGAATCTACACCGCTTAGTCCACGCTGGTGGGGACAGCTCTGAAAAGATGACACAGTGTCCCACAGTCTGGAGTCTGGGGCCAGCGGAGATTTCTATCCGAACTCCGCCGATTACTGATAAGTCATTTACTGCTCAGGACCCCCGTCTCTTACAGAGTAACAGAACCAATCATGTTGAAATCCAACTTTCTTTCCATGCTGTACTTACACCAAGCGGCTGAAGGAGGCCGGGGGTAAATCACACGACCACACTGACCGTGAATGGATGCTCACACAATCTAAGTGGGAACTCAGCAGGGCTTGCCTGGTGGTCTGACCTTTCTCCAGGGATCAGAGGTTCAGGTCGCGGAAGTAACCCTCACCAAATTCATGACACCTCCCAGACCTCAGGTACTGACCTCACCTCATACTCCAGCACTGGGCAAGGAAGCATTCTGCTTAGAAACAACTCCAAATTAGCAACCCACTTGAACACGAAGACTGCTTCCTCTGTTTTTTAAAATATTGAGGTAACCTTGGCAAATTAAAATTTTATATATTTATGATATACAATGTAGTGATTTGATGTAGGAGGTGATTGAAATATATGGTGAATGTTTACATTTTTAAAAACTACTACAGTAAAAGACACATTACCATTAAGCTCTCTCAGACACACTAATCTCGTCACTCCTGCCACTTTCTGAAGCTCGGGAAGCCCTCTTTCACATCTTTATGAGGTGCGATTAGAAAGACGGTGGATGCTGCCCCGAGTGCCACCCAATGCAAAGGCCGCCTCATGAAAACACGGCAGTGTGGCCCCATCCGCCTCATTCACCTCATGGGCTCTGTGCTACTTATGTCTCTTTTCCAAAGTCAAAATGATGAAAGGAAACTGTTTTCAATGGATTCAGGACACTGAGGCAACCATGAGAGCACAGCCAAAAACACTCACGAGAGAGGACTCCAGAGCCACTTCAGAGAGTGGCAAGAATGACGGGATGAGTGTGTCCAAAGTGAGTGGGCACATTCCACGGGAAATATATGGCGATGTCTTTTATTCCAATAATTCATTTAAATTTAAACAGTCACCATTTTTAATCACACCTTGCGTGCATACATGATGCAGTGATTAGATCAAGTTAATCAACATATTTATTTCTTCACACTGTTACCACTTTTTGTGTGCGATGGGAATGTCATTGTCAAATATTCTCAAATATTTTAATCTATTCTCAAACATTCAAATACATAGCACATTACTTTTACCTACAGTTACCATGATGCACAATACAACTCTAGGGCTTGTTCCCCCTAACTGAAACTTTGTGCCTTTGGTCACCATCTCTCCATTTTCTTCCTCTGCCTCCAAGTCCCTGCCAGTCACCACTCTGCTCTTCTATGGGTTCCATTTTTTAGATTTCCACGTTTAAATGCAATCATGAAGAATTTGTCTTTCTGTGCCTGGCTTATTCCACCTGTCATAATGTCCTTCACAAATGATAGAAATTTCTTCTTTTTTAGACCTCAAACAGCCAAGATAATCTAGTGGAAAAAGAAGAACAAAGCTGGAGGGATCACACTTCCTGATTATAATACAAAGCTAAAGTAATCAAAACAGCATAAAAACAGATACCAATGAATGATAAAGAACGGACAGCCCCAAAAGAAACCCACATACTTATGACTGAAGTTTCCAAGAACAGCCAGTGAATGAGGGAAGGATGGTCGCTCCGACACACTGTTGAGAATTTGCCCTCTCTGCTTCAGACATGGAGGCACACGCTTATCATAACAGGGAGCCGCTTTCTCCCTCTCCTGAGTCACTCGCATTGGCAGAACAACATCTTTCGCTCCCTCTCGTCTGTCACAAACACCGCCTGGACCTGAACCAGCATCGCCTTCACGCTCTCCCTGCTCTCTGTCCACCGCAGAGCTGTGGGAGGTGGGCTCTGGGGGGGCTCTGGGGCCTCCCCACTGCTCCCGCACAGCTCCGTCAGTGTCATCTCCCCAGCATTTCCTGTCTTCAAGTTGATCCTTGAACTCTCACAATCTCTTTCCTCTTGAAAACTTTCCTTTTTTTTTTTTTTTTTTTTTTTTTGCCTCCAAGACCCTGCACTCTCAGTTTCCTCTGTACTATAAAGAATTCATCCCAGGACCAGCTACATAAATTGCAGGACCTGGAGAGGCTAAAAATGTGGAAACTATATTTGAAAATTGTTGGGAATTTCAAGACTGCAACATAAACCACTGCATCAAGTCGGGGCCCTCTGCTGAGTGGGAGCGCAGAGCAGAGGCCCCCATGAAGCCAGCCGCCTCCCCGCCTCCCCGTCTGAAGGGAAGCCAGCCCCAGGCACTGCCCCACACCCTCGGCTCTTGGATCTTAGGACCCCACGTGCTCCCAAGGCCTCACAACCACAGATCAGTCTCTGCTCCCACCCTCTCCCCGGAGCCCAAGATCTGGTTGCCCAGCTGCCTCCGAGCCACCCTTGCAAGGGTTCCCGAGGTCTCTCACTCGACGTGACCAGAAACAAACTGTCCCCCAAGTCCCCTTCTTCAGCATGGCTCTGCCTCACCGCTCCAGGCTCAGGAAACCGCGCCCTCCACTGTGCTGGTTGCTCGTGCCCCAAACTTGAAATCGTCTTGATTCCTCTGTTGTGTTCATAGCCCAGATCCGATCCGTCCACGCAGTCCTACTCACTTCACCTTCTAAATACCCTTGACCCGACCAACTTTCCCCCATGTGAGCTGCTTCCGCTCTGGCTGGCCGTGTGGCACATCACAGGGGCGCAGTCCGCGTGTGTCTATGAAGGGGGCTGCAAAAATGTTGAAGCGATTTAGTGGAAAGTCCTTACTACCACTAGTTGGTGTTCAACAGATGGTGGTGGCAGCTTCAGATAATGTGATTAGTCCTTTTTTTTTTTTTTTTAAATCACCAAACCCAATTCCTTTTCCCCTGGGCACAGAATTGGACTACACCTTCCAGGTCCCCTTGCAGTATCTCTGCCCATTGCCGGGGACCCCTGGGTGGGGCGAGTGCTGGACACACCGCATCGCAGGCCCTGGGTTGTGTGCAGTTTCAAAAGGAAAAGGAGCTTTGCAAAGGCTGGCCTGAGAATCTCTACCTGCAAGATGTCAGAAGGAGCCTCTCAGGCTGTCCTTTCCAGGAATAAACGATTTTTGCCGATTTTTTATTAGTCCACGTCGGCAGGACATAATGATCCCTGCCTCGTGGAGGAGGGGGTTTGTGGACGTGACACATCTTCAGTCTTTTTTCAGCCCCTTCTCCTCTTCAACCTCCCCCTCCCGCTATCTCTTGGTTTCCTTCCCTTTTGAGAAAGGTCTGTCTCCCTGTTTTCTGTCAACGTTTATTTTGCTTTTCATTTATACTTCGAGTTTCTCAAATAGGAGAAATCATGTGACATTGAAGCTTGTGTGTCTGATTTATTTCACTTAATATTATGATCTCAAGGTGCATCTGTTTTCTGACAAAGGCTCAAGTTCATCCTTCTTCACAGCACAGTACTACTCCACTGTGTGTAAATACCACGTTTTTGTTTTTGTTTTTGTTTTTGTTTTACCCATTCATCTGTTTAGGGAAATACAGTGTAGACTTCCAAGATTTAGCTACTATGAATTGTGCTACTATGAATTGTGCTGCTATAACCATGGGAATGCATGGGTCACTGCAATAATGTGCCTTTAATTCTTTCAGGAAGACACCTAGAAGGGGAATAGCTGGGTCAGATGGAAATGACTTCATCTCCTAATAAACTACTGTGTGTGGTCTCATTAGGAGTCAGGCTAAGTGCGGTTTGGGGGTTTGTGTTTTTATTCCCTTATACTTATTAGCCTCCCAACAAAATAAATACATGGGGAGGGGAAGGGCCTAGCTGCCTAGGACAAAATATTCTTCACTTCCTACAGGAATTCCAAGGAAGAGTTTGGATTATGACACAATCATTACTTTCCATAACTTACAGAAATTATATAACTAAGAAATTTTCAGATGGGCGATGTGTCCCATTTTTTACAAATTATATCTGCTTGCATATAAATTAAAGAGCAAATGAGGTCATTTTGGTGGCTTTTTCCTACCAATGTAGGAAGTAATAAGGCTCTTGCTGAAATATGTTAGTTTATCGAAGCTAAAAAGAGTAGCTAAATTGGACTTACATTTATTTTTAATGACTTGCTTAGCAGAAAACGCATGCTAATTCTGCAGCTAATCATCATAATCACTCAGCATCAGAAAGCGAAGGGTGGATGGAGAGCTGGATACACAGACCCATCTTCCCGACCAGGGTGGAGCTCACCTTGGGACCACACGATCTCCCCGGGAACTCATCGGCTTCCGTCAGTGGCCTCCTCAGCCCCTCTCTGCTCCCACTCTGCTGTGACGGCACCCACAGTGCTGCAGTGCAATGATTTCATTTTCACGTCTGTCTCCCCAACTGAAGGGAAAGGCAGGAACAAAGCTCTACTCCTCTTGGATTCTCGAAGCTAAGTCAAAGCTTGGCATTTAGAAGATGCTTAATAAATGTTGAATGAATGAATCAAAATACTGAAAAAAGTGATCATTCAGCTGCACAGAGTAGGAAAGTAGCATGATCCATGCGTCACAAATTCAGTGATCTGAGACATTGGTGGCAATCACCTATGCACGCAAAGACGTGTCGGTGAAGTGTGCACTCAGCCGGTCACACCGCCCACCAAGTAACTCACTGCTCTTGACTGAATGCTTCTAGCTCTCCAAATTCACACGCTGAAACTTCAGTCTCCGATGTCATCATAGTGAGGATTGGATCCTTGCAGGGGGATTTGGTCACAAGGACAGAGCATCCATGAATGACATAAGTGCCTCATAAAGGAAACTCAAAGAAGTACCTTTCTCCTTGTGCCAACCCAGGGTGCAGCAAGAAGACAGTGATGTGTGAGCCAGGAAGCACTCTCTCATCAATAACCAAATATCCCTGGTTCTTGACCTTGGACTTCCCGGCCTCTCAAAGTGTGAAGAAATCCATTTCTAGCATTCTAAGCCTCCAGCCTGTGGTACTCTGTCATGGTGCACCGAATGGTCTAAGACACTCTTTGCACATCACGCTGGATAATCAACAACCCTGGTTCGCAGTCCACAGAGGGGGAAACCTTTAAAAAGATACATTACAAACCAGCAGGTGCTCAGGGCTGCGACAGAAGGGCACAGTGTGCGCTGGGGCCCGGCTCTGGGAACAACTAAGTGTCTCTGGCAGTTGGAAACACCACTGCATGGAGAAGCTGCCTCCGCAGCTGAACATCTAAGGACGCCCACAGGTTTGGCATGGAGAGATGGGGGTTTCTCACCAGACAGCATTTCGTTTATGTTTACAGAGTGTGATTAAAGTCACTGCTATCCACTTGGCATTGTGGCTTAGAGAGTCTTTTAGACACAGCAGAGTATACAACATTCTTGTCTCATCTTGTCTTTCTCTCAATAACACAAGCATGATAAGTGATCTTCTTTCTTTGAAAAATAGTTCATCAAAGATTTAAGGTGCCATAAAAACCCAGTAATCACGAAGTGATGAATGGAGATGGGCTACCATGAGCAGTTCTAGTACAAGGATTTCCAGGGGACAATTAATATTTGGAAATAGTGATGTTAAGAGATAACTTTGTCACCCATCAGATGAGAATTTTGTCATCTCCTACTGCCACGTAGGAATGATGCAGTGATAGCAGAAATAATGCACTCAATCTCCACATCAATCAGGACATCACTCAGTAATACCTAAACAAAAATCTCATTATGGAGAAAGACACTCTCTGAGAACCAATAAACCTATAACCTTAACTTACAGCATCCTATAGAATTATAAATATGGAAATCTAGAGCAATTGCATAATAGATGAGAAAACATTCTCTGCATATAGAAGCCAGGATATTGATTTACTGGACTACAGATCATCTTGCCACACTACGAAAGTTTACTTATTACCTCACAGTCTAAAAAAGGAGCTTACAAACCCTAATTAACATTTAAATGAAAGCAACAGTCAGACAAAAGTGACCCACAGGACAAAGGATTAAAATAAATTATTCTGTGATGATATTTGAAACAATGACAAAAAGAGATCAGGATAGTTTTCTTTCAAAAGCCCTGTGAATATAAAGAATGACAAACTTAGGATTCAAGGACTGTGTTGCAGAAAAATTAATGAAATTTTTAAATAAATCCTCACCATATTAATTTGAGTCTTCAATAGGTGACCGACGAATGTTGCTTCACTGAATTCTATCAACTGCACAACACAGTAAGGATATCAAAGGGGAATGATAATTTTCACAGACTTTTAAAAATAGGAATCATAAGACATTCTGGAATTTTGAGTAAGGCACGTTGAAAACGAGATCTGTTGTGTAACTACATGAAATATGGCAGCAAACTGTCAAAAATGCTGACGGTGTCCTTCAGCTTGGGGTCCCAGGAGCCGCTGTCCCTGCAGCACTGTACCCCCGCCCAGTGCTGTGCCTTGGCCTGAGATCACCCCAGTCCTCCTCAGTGTCTACTGAAACCCTGAAGTGGGATTCTGGGGCTGCGCTGCTTACGCATGAGAAACGCAGGCAGAATCTCCCTGCCAGGAATAACTAACTGGAAGACGGATAATCCGGGGCAAGCGGTGACATCGGTTGTTCCCGTTGTCTTCAGTAGGGGAATGACATAAAGAGTGGGGGAAGGGAAGATGCCTAGGGCTCAGGGGGCTGAGGAATTTCATGGCTATGGTGACGGCGAGACGTATAACGACGGCGCAGTCTCTTGGCTTCTTCTTGCTGCCCTAGAGCACGTAGAAAATGAAAATGAGAATACGAAATCTCTGAATATGCAATTGAGGGCATGCGTAGAAAAATCGAGCCAGTTCCCAGAGCCCTCATCTGTGGTGGTCGCAGCAGCTCCCCATCTTTGAGAATCGCATGCAGGGCAGTGTGGCCGAGGACCGAGCCCAGAGCCTGGCTGTCAAGCTGCTGTGCCTGTCACACGACCGGCCTCCCGGGTGTCTGACAGCAAGGTAAGGTGCTGACGGGAAGGGAAGGTGACCCCTATAACTGGGATGGGATCTGCCGAGCAGACAGAGACAAAGACAAGAAATCTGACGGCTACTTCCTCCTAGGCTAAGGACTACAGCCTTCCCTGCACGATAACCTGTTGGCAGTTATCATTCAATGCCGGCCTCCCTCCTATGGCTTCTTGCTGCTCCTAGGTCTACACCTAAGAGAAAGCCCAGGTCAATCCAGACAGAGCAATCAGACAACTTACACACCCTCCATGTCATTGGTACTGAACCTGCACGGGCAGGAGCCTGCTATCGTGTGCAAGTTTCCAAGGGCACTGGACCAGGAGGACAGCCGGCAAGGCTGGGTCAGTTAGGTGGGGTACACTTGCCGAGGATTTAAGATTTCATACTTTCCT
This sequence comes from Dasyprocta punctata, assembly GCA_004363535.1. Lineage (NCBI taxonomy): Eukaryota > Metazoa > Chordata > Mammalia > Rodentia > Dasyproctidae > Dasyprocta > Dasyprocta punctata. The sequence goes on along the minus strand of RJWM01012979.1, from coordinate 10,731 downwards.
TCAACACCGGGGAGCGGCATTAGTAACCTCCCAAACAGACAAATTACAGCCAGACACAATGCTGGCCGAGGATTATGGGGTCACATTAAATTTCCCTAGTGCCCTATATAGAGCAGGGGCTGACAAACAACAGTCCTTCGGCCATATCTGATCTGCTATTTTTAGATGTCCTGAAAACTAAGAATTTTTTGTTTTACAAATTTTAAATGCTGAAAAACAAAACTATTGACCTCTGGCAAGAACACTTACTGAATTGTAGTTTTTGGTTCATGATGTCTAAGCTATTTATTATCTGGTGCTGAGTTGATCCTTGCTGTAGAAGGAATGTGAAGCCTTAGAGAGATGAGAATACTGAAGTGACGCAATAGCCATTCATCAAACACAACTCCACACCTCCCAAGACTGGAGGCAGGTAGGGGAGGGAGGATCCCTTACGAAGTTCGTGGTTACTGTCCTTTTACGGCGGCTCTACAACTTAGACACAGGAGTGGGGGAACCTGGAAATGGACCAGTTTCCTTAATATAAATGTGAACTCAAGAGTAGAAGAAAGCAAGCAGGTTGGTAGCATTTTAATTATCAACAAGGCAGACGCAGTAAACCACAGCGATGATCTGCAGTCCGAGCATTGGTCCTCGGGGATCTGTGTTGAGGATGAAAGGACCTCAGGATGCTAACAAATGGGTGCCTAACTGTCCAAGGTGCTAAATTCCAGGTCTGGGCAGCCAGGTATGTAGCTCCACAGCACAGGTGCCTGCCTGGCAGGCGTGAGGTCTTGAATTTGATCCCTGGTACCAAAATAATAATAATAATAATAATAAATTCCAGGCCTGATGGGCTGGGCTGGCATACAGTCACTGTAGCAGGGATTCTAAGCCCTTACGAGTTCCAGTGACCCACTGCTGCTCAACAAGGGAGAGGCTGAGGGCTCTTGGGAGGACGCTGTCGTGTCGCCCTGAGTACATGCTGTGAATCAGCCCTCGAGCCTTCTGGATAGGATCCTGTGGTTGTTTCCAGTGACTGGAGAAAGAGAAATACTCTGACTCTCCACAGATCAAATAGGGACCCACATGTAAGCCGCTCTCTGGAGCACTCTCTGAAGTATTTCTCTGTTGTCCCAACTCAGCTGTGATGGGTGGTTGTGGAAAGAGGTGCTGGAGTCTTGACCTGAGCTCGTCATAGTAGGTCCAATGTGGTAATCAGAGAATCAACCCGGGGTTATTTTCCTGGCCCCAGAATATACCATGGAAACGCATGTTATCAGCTGGCAGGAACCCACCTTAATGCAAATGAGCACTTTCACAGATCTGCTCCACCCCACAGAATAAACTAACAACAATGCCGCAGAAATGTCAGGGGTCGATATAACTACTGAAGGTCCTAAGAGTGCAGACAGCAAAAGTCTTATCTTCATTTGATGTGCGATGGTTGATTTTCTGTGTCACTGTGCCACCGGGTGCCAGATACTTGGTTAAACGTTATCCCGGGTGTGACCGTGAGACGTTTTCTGGATGAGATCAATGTGTGAATCAGAGGACACAGTAAGGCAGATTATTCTCAGCAATATGGCTGGGCCTCACCAAACCCACCGAAGGTCAAAATAGAAAGGGAAGTTGAATCAGACTTCAGTCCTTGTGCTCATCTTTGAGCTTGAAGACTGGTCTTATCCAGCCTTCGGATTCAGACTCACACTGGAACTTACAGCACTAGATCTCCTGTTTTTCAGACCTTTAAACTTGTACTGAACTACAGCGTCGGTTCTCTTGGGTCTCCATCTTACTGACTGCAGATATTGAGACATTTCAGTCTGCATAAAGTATGAACTAATTCTTTAAAATCAGGAGTTCTCAACCTTTCTTTTGTTCACTCTCTACCACTAATACATATGAAATACACCACACACACGTGCACGCATGCACACACACACACATACACACACAGATTCACTTTCTCTAGAAAACCCTGGCTCATATGAGTACAAAATGTCCTATAAAGACTACTAGGAGACAATGACAAATGGTGACACTGATAATCACAACTATAGCTGCAGAAGTGATTTTTTTCTTTTTTGGTACTGGGGATCGAACTCACAAACTTGTGCTTGCCAGGCAGGTGCTTATGCTGCTGAGCTAAGTCCCCAGCCCAGAAGTGATATTTTTTACTGGAGAAATCAACAAACTGTAGAGCCTACTATGCAGTTACTGACCAAGCAATTGCTCTACAGTCTTGCCCCACACTCATCTTCAAAGAAAGTCAGAATCTATTCACTTTCACTTGCTAAGGTTAACAGTATACCTTTACCATTAACTTCACACCTCTGTCTTGTTACCGCCTGGAGCACCTCTGGACTTAAGGAATTCCAGAATTCCCTGTCCATTTGTTATGATATCTCGTTCAACAAAGCCTCTGACCAAGGAAGGCACTGTAAGCCAAAAGAAGCGTAGCACTGCGTTCACACCCATGGAATTACTACTCTTACCACAGGGTCCATTTCCCAGAAGCTTGACAAATGGTGGAATGGCTGGTGACGGTTCACCTCTAGCAGTAGCCAGGAGATAACTTCTGTAAGGTGCAGCTGTTATCCACAAGATTCAGTAGGTGTATTATAAATATCATTTTACGTCAACAGCATTTTGCATAATTTATCTCCCTCTGAGCCAGAATGTACAGGTTTAGGAAGAATGAGGAGAGGTAGAAACGTTTATATCCTAACACTGAGGTCTAATTATCCATTTGTAGAAATTTGGCTTCTCATCTCTGTGACCTTGCCCTTGACTACCTGACCCTAGAAGTCCTAATGGCTAAGGTAAAAATGTTTCTGTCAGGAAACACTACCTCATTTCCAGTAAGTTTGAAACTAAGGTCATCCCTGAGAAGTTTGGGTTCGACATACTTCCGACGTGATATTCAGAGAAGGACTTACTGCTGCTTAATCCCAATAACCAGGGAGAAACTGGGCTGCTGCTACAAAGAGGACCATGATTGGAACCAGAGAATTCCAGAATGCCCTGGAAGCCATGCAATCGCGGAGGACTGCAATTCTGCCAGGAGAAAGGTTTGGGTCAAACTGCATCTAGCTGAGGTTCTGAGCTGAGGTCTGGCGAAGGTAAGAGCCCCGCAGAGTGGTGGGGGCGAGGAAGCGGCACCGCAGCGGCTGTGCCTGGCATTTTCCTTCATTCCGTGGCTACTGGCTCGAGCAGGGAGAATGACTGAAGCGAAATTTTCCAACCATGAGTCACAGTTGACAGGACTTCCTGTGTCCTCTGCAAGTGGAACAGGAATTTTATCACATGTCCTGAGGGGCATTAGGGAGGGACTTTGCTGGGTAATGGCCATCGCCCTCCCAGAGCTGGTCTCCATGCATGGTCACCCTGGCCGCCCTGCGGGGCACCGACTGGAAGGAAGAGCTCGTGTCCTGGGGCTCCCGCCTGGGCGACACCGGCAGAAGACAGGAGGGCTCAAGGGGAGAGCGGTGCAGGCGCTACTCCACCAGATCCTTCCCCGAGGACGCGGCAGCAGCCGGTTGGGCCTCCACCAAGTTGGTAGCTCTGCCAGGGCACCCTCCCACTCCCCGCCTTCAGGCCAGGAGGTAAAGAGCCATGCTCACTAATCCCGGAAGGCCGCACCAGCCCCGAGCTTGCCTGACGCCTTGCCCACACCTTCGCAAATAGTACTTTTATTATATTTTTCTCAAATTACCCTAATTTGAATGTTCCATCTGTTTCCTGCAGAGACCTGGATTTATACAGCATCAACAGGGTAAAAATTGTTGCTTTTGTGAAGCATTATTTTGTGTCTTTTGGAACACACACACACACACACACACATACACACACACATTGTGATGGCACAAGTAAGTGAGGCTTGTCCTGAAGGTGTCTGTGTGAGTGAGAGGTTGAAGAGGAGACTCCACCTGAGAATCCTACACTTAAAAGGACAGGAAGCAGTAGTGGTGATCACGTTAGGGGTGACACAGCTATGATTTATCAGCTGGGAATTCATTTAGACAAGAATTCCAGTTAGAAATAGGAAATAGTTGATGGTAGTGTATTGTTGCTGTTTACTAAACAGTATCTCTTCCCTCTTTTTCTGCAAATAGCATCCTAATTTTCCTTGGGGTCTTCCTCCCTTACTTTACTTCCACTTAATTCACGTGGAATGGACCCACTCATTCCCAGTGACCCAGCCTGGATGCTACAGTTTTACACCCTCTTGGCCACCATGACCAGCTCAAGGATGGGCGTGGGGTCATATTTTGGAACTTTCGCTGCATGTGGTACATGGAGCAAGGCACTCTAGGGATAGAAGCTGACCCTGAGGAGACAGCCTGCCTCCGAGGAGAACCTGGGAAACGAATTGAAACAAAGCACAATAGCTCTGATGACATCGTTTGAGCTCCTTGGATTAAGCCATGCCTGCAGCTAGATACTCCTTTGAAATTTTCTTTTGCTCAAGGCAACTTGATGTGGGCGTCTTGTCACCTGCGGAAGAAAACTTTCTTACTACCAGTGACCGCCCAAGGGTAGGACACGAGGGAAGACTGCCCTGGGCTCAGGCATTGAGGGTGTATTACAAAGATATTTTAAACAATAATAAAACTCAGAAAGTGTCAGCCTGCTTTCTATTATTAACATTCACTGGCAATTTAAACTATCAGAATACTCCTCCCCCTCTAAAAATCTTTTGGTTGTTCTAAAAATAATTGCTGCAATCACTGTTATGTCCTAATATTAAATATACATAGTTTATAAGTACGTAAGATAATATATAATGTACTTTAAGAGTCCTTTTAATTGATTACTTTGAAATAAACTTTAACAGGGAACTCTTAATTGTTCAGCTGGCCTTCAGTAGACATGGACTTGGTTACACATGCCTGCGTTTCAAAAATATGTTTGCTAGGGGAGATCAGAGGGGCGGACTAGACTCAGCCGGGGGAGACAGGAGAGGCCTCCCGGGAGAAGCAGCACTCGAGCAGGCTCCTAGTGAGTCACTCTTTTTCTGTTTCGGTCACTCGACTGTCCACTCTCATTGTGTCGACCACATCCTTTAAGACACGTGTCTCAAAAACTCACAAAAGCTGCCCCTCAGATCACATTACCAGACCTGGAGCCCTACCTGATCCGTGGAAGCCACTCCTGCCTCCCCCATGTCCTACCCTACGACTCTGGCCTCCTTCCTCGTCTTTAAACTTTCCGAGGTTGTCTCTGCCCCAGAGCCTTTGAATTTGCTGTGCCTCTGCAGCGGCAAGCAGAAACACGGAAACGGCACCAGGATTTGGAGGCAGATTTGTTTACATCGACGGGCACTGATCGGGATCATTCCCGGAGTATCAGGCCCGATCTCTGGCCCAGGGTTTATATGAGCCAGCGGGAAGTGCAGAGGTAGCACGGCGTGTCCGCCAGGGACCGGTTCACACACCGTGCATCACAGTGAGCAGCCGTTTTTAAGAGACAGAAGCAGCGGGAACTGGAACGGGAACTATTACCTGGGCAACTAAGAAACTGAAGTCTACTGGCTGGGGGCGGGGTGGCGTTTTCTGTTGCAATCCCTTCCATCTCCCCTCCACCCCCCACCCCGAACCCCAAGCTTTCTTCCTCAGTTCCTTACAGTATCAGCCTGAGTTCCAATGACACCTTATTAGCTGGACTTTCCTTCCTCTGAGATGACTAGAGCTACCACATCTGCAACCCCCTTCCCTTTTATTATTCACTCGAGTCTTTCTAGATGCTGATATCCAACACACGTTCTTGTTTACTGGTTTATCGTCTGTCCTGCTGACAGAATGTAAGTTCCAAGAGAGCTGTACTCACAGGCTCAGAACAATGCCTGGCAAAGAGTAGGCCTCCATAGATACTTGAGAACAAATGAAGGCTCCAGGGATTGCCTTTGGCCACTGAAGGAACTCCTTACACAAAGGACAGAGACACAGGGAAGCTTGCTTCACCCGGGGCTTTAAATTTAGAAGGAGTATGGAGCAGGAGGCAGGCAGCAATGCAGCCTTGCAATGGCCTTGTACACGTATACGTCTCCAGATGCCCCAAATCCTTTCTGGGAGGAAACAAATAAAATAAGGGCTGGTGGGGGCCAGTGAGTGAGGGAGAATTTTCATGAGATCAAGGAGAATGTGCAAAGCAGGCAAACTGATGATTTCTCAGCACCTCAGAATAACATGGATCAAGCACTTTTTGAACCAAATAAAATTCTTTGTAATCCCTAGTGAGGTAATAAACTTTGAATCAATAGCAGAGCCCTGGCCAAGCTTTAGCACCAGAATTTTCCCTAATTATAATACCCAGTGGAATGGAAAGGGGCCAAGATGCAAGCTCAGCACTCAGCCCCAAATCAGCTTACACGCAAATACGGCATCCTTCCAGCCAAAGTTGCACCAATCGTACTCCTTTAAATAAGGCATGGAAGGCCCTGGTGCAAAGGAAATAAAACTTAAAGAATTTTCTTTAAACTGCTTGTTTGTACCTGGAAAATTAGCTGAAGAGCTACTAAGGAGGTAGAAAATCAGCATGTTGTGCAATCACAAATACTAACATAGTCAATACCGAATGTGCCTGGTGATGTTTCGGTCACTCTCACTCATCAGTTTGCAGCGTTCAGGGCCCATGAAATACTATCCACAGTGCTAGGTGTTCAGGACTAAAGAATGAGACATCATCCCGCCCTCAGGGAACCCCAGGGAAGTAGCAGATCTATAAACACAGAACGAACAACTGTGTGGAAGGTGAAATGCTACCAGAGGGATACAGAAACTGTGCATTCTCTTAAAGCAGTTTCTTTAAACATACTTTAAAATGTTAAGTCTTCAAATTACCTCTGACCCATGTATTTGCGACATTCTGAGATTTGCATCTGTTACACATTTTTATGGGCCTAAGACAATAGACAGGTTTGCTGTATGAGTCAGGAGGGACTAGGTTCTGCTACAGTAACAAACTCAAAAATCTCAGGAATTGTAAGACGATTTTATTTCTGGCCTGTAGTACTTACCCATGACAGGTCATCTGGTGGACTCCGTTCATATCAACACTCAGAAACTCAGGGCGCTAGCACAACTAGACAGAACTAGACAGCACAACTAGACAGAAACCCACATCTTATAAGAATTCTAAGTCATGTAAGCATTGATTATTTGAGTAGAGAACCAGGCAAAGAAAACAAAACACAAGCTTTTTATGTGCAAGCGGTCCATTACCATTCCCCAGGAGAGGCACACCTGCCTCTTAGAGCTTCTGTAGGAAGTGACGCCCGTCATTGGCACTCACATTTAACTGGAGGAAACAGGTCACGTGGCTTGACTATCCAAACTCAGTACGGTGGGGGAGAACAAATGCACTGTGCTATACTCCTAAGAGGGAGGGAACGAAGCACTGGCAAAGAGCCCGGAAGAGTACCACAAACACGTACAGGAAGTGGAAGCGTGAGAGTGCTGGTCCTAGCTCCGTTGGCTACGTTACTTTTGGCCTGAAGGTCTGACTTTCCTTGAGTGTGTTCTTTTGCTTCTCTGGGAGATAAAAGTCCAGATGTACAACGGTACAATGACTCCTCTCGTGAAAATCTAATAGGTGACACTTTTCCGTTTCTATTTGGCAACTGTGGGAATCTTGCCTCCAATGTGGATTTGAGTCACTGCTGCTGCGAGTAATTAGAAAAAGGGAACTGGGGGTGGGAATAGGAAAAGGAAGCAGAGCAGCTGGTAGAGTGTGTGTGTGTGTGTGTGTGTGTGTGTATTTTAACAAAGTACAGGCCAGGAACAGGAAGCTGAGCAAAAATGGACCCCCAATGTTACAATGCTATATTTATCTGTAAGGAGACAGAAACCCACATCTTATAAGAATTCTAAGTCATGTAAGCATTGATTATTTGAGTAGAGAACCAGGCAAAGAAAACAAAACACAAGCTTTTTATGTGCAAGTGGTCCATTACCAAATAGAACAAATTAAGAAGGATCTTTTAAAACTGTGAGGGAACTCAAGGTTTCTAAAGCATAAAGGACATAAAGAGAAATCAATTACGCAACCCATACTCATGCATATAAACAACGTAAAATTCCTCTTTTCGGTGTCATGCCTGTAGCTATATTTTTGCAAATGTAAAGTATTACTTACATGGGCTTTCACTGACTTAGTTAAAATTACTTTTCCCAGTTCAAGAAGTCCTCAGCGCAGAATTCTCCTATCAACAATGATAGCTGTATCTCCCTTCTCAAGAATGAGAAAATGCCACGTTTCATTCTCTTTTCTGGTTCTAACAGCTTGATTTCATATGAGGACTTTAATACAATCTCCCATTGGTTTGACTTTTGTCTTCTCATATTAACTTGGTAAAAACTTTCACAATAAGTGTCGATGTAGGCTATTTTATAATCTGATCTCAGGAGCTAGTCATCATATCACAAACTCAAAGGGCATCAGGGATGGTCCTTGTCTCTTTTTTTCCCCTCACATCGTACCACATCTCAAACACAGCTAAGAGGAAGGGATTCTACCTCTTCTTTTCCATGGATGGTTCCATGATGTCACTGTTCTGACAGCTGAGTCCAGCAAATGATCATGCGACACACTTACATTCTGTATGCCTTGGTTTCCCCAAGGAAAGACAGTAGTGAGGATTAAGTAAGAACATGAATGTAGAGCACTTAGCATCCCAGTGGGAAACAGTGTACGCCTCATAAACAGTTACTGTTATTACCCTCAGGAACTGTCTGTCTGTACTAACGAGATCCACCACCCATAAAAATGCCACAGTCTGCTTTGCCTGTTGTCCATTTGGGACGATTTTCTGAACCTTGTTAAATGTGGTTTTACATCTTCAAGCTCGTCAGAAATACAGAAGGACTACTAACAATGTGACAATGTACATGGCCTCTGGCAGGACCTGCAATATATCTGGATGATCCTCCAGGGCTGCCCAGAACACGTACTGGAGCCTCCACACTCCCGCCGAGGGCATCTCCACGACCACGTACCACCACACTGCATTGCTTCTGCTAAGAGAAACCACTACCACGTTGACTCTTGATGGACTCAATCATCTAGAGAAAAAAAAAGGTAAGTCCACTAGAGACACAGATTTTGTGCATCTCTCCTGTAGTTACCCCTGCATCTATTCTATCAGAAGTACTGCCAAGATTTCCTTTTCAAGGTTTTAATATCTTTTGCTGCTCTCATAGTTGGAGCCTGAACTGCATACCTGGGCAAACCCCACCGAGGCCCTGCCTCGTCTCCTATCACTGGGCTTCATCTGTGATTCTCCCACCACAGGCAACCACTCAGGTCCCCGCCCCACGCGGGACTTTTTCAGCCTGCCGTGCCTCACTCATGGTCGAACATCCTTCCCTTGTGCCAAACTTTTCCCTAGCCAATCTTAATGACTCAGTGGAGCTACCATCTTCCACACCCACCACGTGCCAAGCTGAAACAGCTGCCCCCTTCTGTGTTCTCAGGGTACCTGCTACATGTGACTCTCATTGCTCTGACCCTGCAGTTTTACAAGTATTGATTTGTCTATTTCCCTTAACTGGTTATGAGAGAGGTCCTCTACTTTATTTGCCTTCTATTCTCCCGGGGCTTAATATGGAGCCATGAACAGATGCTCAACAAATATTTCTTAAAAGAAAGAGCAACTTTACCTCCACATATACCGCTGGTTCCTACTGTAAACTTGGGGAAGTTCCTCTACTTATATTGCAATTATTTTTCTCATCTATAAAATAGAGGACTGGGTGGTTCTGCCAACCACAAGTTACCATGACTCTACACTACATGTTTTTCCAAAGCCACCATTTACGATGAGAGGTAGAAACAAAAACTCTGTCCAATGACATCCAGAAACATTTAGTAAAGTACTGCAAATCTTCTAGAATCTAAAAACCTTCCTTCAACCGGGCGTGGTGGTGCACGCCTTTAATCCCAGCACTCGGGAGGCTGAGGTAGGGAGAGCATTGTGAGTTTGAGACCAGCTTGGGCTACATGAGCAAGGCCGACCTGAACTACATAGTGCGACCCTGCCTCAAAAAATATAGGGCTGGGAGTTTGGCTCAGTGGCTTAAGTGTCTGCCTGGCAGGTATGAGGTTGTGAGTTTGAGCCCTGATACCATAAAAAAAAAATTTTTTTTAAATAATAATAAAATAAAATAAAAACCAACCTTCAACTGTATTTCTCACCTTCTCCCTTCCCTCATCCATTGTTCTAGCCAAAACACCGGTTTCCATGTTCTCCAATGTCCTGCCAACATTTTACCCCTTTGGCTCTTTATCCATTAAATTCTGTGAGCATGGAATATTATCTAGCTTTTCCTGCCCAGGTAGATTCTGCTCCTCCCTCCACCACTGGCTGTAGTGTGAGCTTTGCTGTGAGTTTCCTTCTTTGGTTAGAATTTGACTAGCAGTTGTTCCATTTGCTATAATATGAACAAAATTGCTAACACGTTTATATCCTTGACTTCACTGTAAGTTCCTTGAAACTTGCAGTAGGTCCTATTTGTTACTGTGCCATTCAAAATGCACAAAGCATCTCATACAAGTAGGTGTTAGATAAATGCTTCTTATGGGTATGTGGATATAGTCCTACTGCTGTTATAGAATTAGATCCCATTCAAAGGTCTGATTGGCAAAATCTGGATGAGGATTTTTAATGTAGCATCCCTTCTGAGATTTTAGCTATAGAAAACAATGCAACACGATGTATGCCATATTCTAGGCAAAAATGTTTATGATATT
>RJWM01012978.1:9724-54872 GCA_004363535.1 Dasyprocta punctata | reverse complement strand
TAGAAGACACCTTTATTTCCAAAGCAGGTTAAACTTTAAATAAAGGAAGTTGTTTTCCATGAATGACGCTGGGACAAATAATCAAAGTAATTTGGAAAAAAAAAAGAATCTTATTCCTATTTCACAAATACATGAATGTTGATTCCAGATGATCTTGGCATTAAATGTAAAAGAAAAATCTTCTAAGGATGGTATCTTGATATTCTTGAATTACAGAGTTATTTCTCAAATAAAGTATAAAACTTGATCATAAAGAAAATGCTTTAATGAAATTAGACTACTGAAATTAAAAACTTCCATTTTTCAAAAGTCAAGAAAAAGTCAAGCCAGATGTTTAAACTATTGCCAATAATTATGATCAAGAAAAGTATGTACTTAAAGTATATTAAGAAGTACACCTCAGTTGCAAAGAGGTAGATAATACATTAATATGCTTAAAAATTTTTGAAATAAAATTCAAAATAATGTATTAGAAGGATAAAAGTAAAATTAAAACATTCCTAAGTTATACTGCAGAAAGTTATACTCCTAAGGAATAGAAAGCACAGAATAAGACAGTAGAGAGGATCCCAGATGTGTTCGTGACTTTAATAAATGTAAGTGGACCGAACTCTGCAGTTAACTCTAAAGGAAATCATCTGGCTGGATAAAAATTCAAATCTATTCCATTTACTGTGATCACATCTACATTATACAGAAAGATATTGGTTTAAAATAAAATGATGGAGGTAGCTAACCAAAAGAAAAATCACATAACTATATTAGTATCAGACAAAATATAAAATTCAAAAATTTAAGAAGTGCCAGGTGTAATGATAGAAAATTATTTTCAAGAAAGATGCAAAAACTCTAAGTTTGTGTCTAAGAAGAGAGCCTCAATATCAATAAAGAAAAAATGGTAAGAACTATAAAACTTAGGCATGTCTTAAATAATATCGGAGATCTTGTCAAATATCTCCTGAAATCTAAACACAGATCAACATGCTTCAAAATTTAGAAATCGTAAATTCCTTTCAAGAAACCCAAAAAATTTAGGAAAATTGATCATGTATCATGTACCAATAAAAAAATCGCTAACATATGGATCATATCTTCTCTCAAGGATTTATTTATGTTTAAAATTGTTAACAAAAATATAACAAAAATACTCACTATTTTTGAAATATAAAACTTCTAAATATCAGTCAAAATAATGATCATAATAGAAATTTAAAAAGCATGTATAAGATCATAATGTTTAACAACTCTGTTTACATATAAATATCTACACCTACAGTGACATCTGAAAAATAATCAAAGAAATGTCAACTCACAGTAATCAGGTTCCATTTGAACTCTAAGACTTTCTCATCATCTAGTGGCAGTATGGTAGAATGATATTTTGGAAAAGTTAACCTACGTTCTTCCTCCTTTTGAAGCAGGTAGTAGTCTACATACATTGCCATGAGGAAGAAGTGCAGAGCAGAAAGCACATCGATTTTAAGTCTCTTTGTGGATGTTCAAAAACCCTCAGGCTAAAGGTAACATGGATAAAGGCATTTTCTATAAATAACAGGAATGGGAGAGTGAAAGGTTTAAGTTAAGTGGCTCTTTCCTCTGGAGAAATGAAAGTAATCTTCCAGTTAAAGGGAAGAGACATATAAAGGGAAACTTTTGAGAAAAGTGATGTGGGCAGGTCTCAAACAAGTGTATTGTTAGTCATCAGTGATATTTAGTCAATATATTTAATTGATACTCACCCTTAATTAAGGAGATATAGTAAGAATTCATTCCTCAGACCTCTTGAGATTGGCTAGTGCCATATAATTTAAGTGGACAAATGTAATGTGAGCAGGGGAGTTTTGTATAACTTCAGGAGATGTGGTGTCAGTGGCCACCCTCTCTCCCTGCTGGGGTAGTTACAAGGGACGCACACACCGAGATGAAGTCTCCACCACCTTGAGTCCTTTGTTGAGTACAAACAGCATGACTTCTCTGCTAGTGGCCTAGTTGTGTAACTGATTTCTGTTGTGTTGTATTGATGTTGAGTGTGTATGTGCATGTGTGCCCGTGTGTGTGTGTGTGTGTGTGTGTGTGTGTGATTTTTAGCAGACCTGATATATAGACCTGCAAAGTTGCTGTGAAAGTCTCGTCAGAGGAGTACTCTGACTCTTTAGTGAGATATACTGGTTTTGAATTACTGGTCTTCCAGCTAACAAGTTATGTGATTTGGGGCAAGTTATTTACCTCTTTCTACCGCAGCTCTGTTACATGAAAAGTGGAATAACAATAGTACTTACTCCGCAGTGTTGTAGAGGATTAAGCAAATTAATATTTGTAAACTGTTGAGAACAGTTTTGGACACATAAGTATCGTATGAATCTCTCTCTTTGTGTGTGTGTGTGTGAGTGTGTGTGCATGTGTGTGCATATGTCTCTCTCTCTCTCTCTCTCACTCTCTCTCTCTCTTCCTCCAAATATTTCTTCCTCTTCTTTTTTTCTCAGGTCAAATCTCCCCCAAGAGCTATGTGTGATAAAGAATTGGGCAAAATATTTACTTCTGAAGATTTGAAACACTGATTTCTTTAAAGTTTTAAAAAGTGTCAAAAACAAGCCTTAACAAGAATAATAAAATACACTTCATTATGGTCTGAATCCCCAAAATTCTTATTTAAAAATCAAATGCCCAAAGTGGTGGTGCATGAAGATGGGAGTCTGGGTAATTAGGTCACTGGAAAGACCTCATGATAGGGATTAGTGCTCTCATGAGAAGAAAGCAGAGAATTAGATCACTCTTCTCTGCCAAGAGAACATACAAAGAGATGAAAAGGCCGTCACCAAAACCTGATCTTGCTTACACCATGGACTCAAACTTCTAACTTCTGAGCTGGGTATGGTGGCACACACTTCTAATCTCAGCCCTCGGAGGCTGAGACAAGACGATCACTGTGAGTTCAAGGCCAGCCTGAACTATATAGCCAGAACCTGTGTCAAACTAACAAAAATAAACAATGTTCCCCATGGGAAAAAAACAAAAACCAAAAAAACTTCTGGTTTCTAGAACTATGACAAATTAATTTCTGGCTTTTATAAGCCACCCAGTCTATGGTATATTTGTCATAGCAGCTTAAAATAAGACACCTTTTTCTACTTAGTCATATGATGCTATAGCAGAGTATCATGCAATGGATGCATTTATTAATAAAACTTTATTTGGCTCAAAGTTCTTGAGTTTGAGAAGTTCAGACCATGGTGCCAGCACAGAGTAAGGACCTTCCTGCTGTGTCATAACATAGCAAAAGAGCACTCTCCAGACAAAGGGACTCAAACTGGACTTTGTCTATGATGACTAGCCCACTCCCATGGAAACAGTATTGATCACATTTCAAAAAGCTCTCCCTTTAATACCAATACAATGGCAATTGCATTTCAAAGTGAGTTTTTGATGGAATATTAACATCAGAGCACACCTCATAATCATAACTATGTAGTTAAACATATTATTACAGGTATATTCATGCTCCTCTGAGGTGCTATGTGTTTATTATCAATTACCTGATTTCAAATACCTCCACTAATTCATGCACAAATTCTTATACCTCAATCACAGTCTGCTCCGCTTTTTGTTGGAAAAAGGAACCGCCAAATATTTAGGAAGACAGCTAAGTAATTTCTGAACTATCTTTCTTTCTTATCCTTAGAGAAACTACAACTACCCTTAAATCATCTGGGTGAATTCTGTAGGCTATCACAGCAATCTTTAAATATATTGACTTGATTTTTAGGATGTAAGCCTCCCTGGAACACTTAACCATGGGCAACAGTTTTGCTTCTGAGTGGCTGCTCCCTGAATGTATCTGAAGCCACTGTTAAAGTTGTCTGAGATATATTTCCAAAGATTCAAGTTCTGTGCCAGACCATTAAGCTTCTGAGGCCCAAGAAAAACCACAAAAGATTGCCAGTGTCAGAAATGAGGAAGAAACAAGCTTTGAAATATTGGAGAGGATAAAAAGCAAAGCCTCTGCAGGTGTGTCATTCCGAATCAGGTGAAAATACAAACTGAGTGGTCAATAACAGCAGGCTTTACAAAACTGCTGTCCACGATGGGAAAGAATTAGGGGTGAGCAGAGTAAGAAGGATGCAAACTCTTTCTAATGCCTTTAAATCTAAAATGTGCTGTGTAATTATAGTATTAAACCAGAGATGTTTCTGAGGCCATGGTTGTAACCAAAGGTACAGAGTGACGAGAATAAACAGGTAGCAATTTTTAGGACTATGGATATCAAGAGCTCTGTTCCTTGTTTAGAAGATACCTTAAATCTGCTACAAATCATAAGTTTCATCTTTATGGCTCATGAAGAGATCACAAATTTCAAGAATTTTTTTTCTCCAAGATGTTGATGAGAACAGGATGTTGATGACAACGAGAAATAAGGTCACCAGTAAAGTGATTTGGGGTTTATTGGACCCATAAGGTAGTTCCCAGGGATATTTATAAGAGAAATGTAGTTCTGGTAAGAAAAATATGCTGCAAGTTGATGGCAATTCTTTCTGGTCTCAGATCTTTATTAAAGTAAAAGCACTGCAACCACACTGAGAAATTTGGGTCCCAGCTTTAACTTGTTTCACGGAAAAATGTACCAACTACAGTATTCCACAGAAAGACCAGCAGTTTTAATGTCTTTAGTTTTGTAGTTTCCTGATTTACAGGAGGCATTGTGCATAAATATGCAGCACCCCACTTGATGAAAATAGGCTTTCCTGCTTTATGGGCCTGCTCGCATTGTGCTGAATTCTCCACGTGGGACAAAATTTATGTTGAAAGCTGATCTAGGAAAAATAGACTTGAAAGGATTTCTTCCAAAGTAGCAGAAGTGCTTGCTTTAATCATGGTTTCTGGTAGCTGAGCTGAGTAGATAAAAATCATAAGCCAACAATATATTAATGACAATAATATGAGCACTTCTATAAAAAACCAATTTAGAAAATTATAGACAGCAGAACACCATATTTCATGACTTTTTATATAGAATTTTATATTTTCCTTTAATCACATGGTTCAAAATAACTTCAAAAATATAATTTAGGAATACGCCTCCAATCTTTCCCATAATCTCAGCCTTGCTTTCTAAGCATACTAGACAAAAAAAATTTTTAAAGTGAGTTTGGTTAGGACCACATATGATTTCATTTTGTCAAATGATTTCCATGTTTCATCCTTGTACTTATTGTAACTCCCTCAGGTAAGATATTACTCAAGTCCTCTGTAAGTTTTGTATTAGACTGTCTTTTCTTTTGTTATCCTTTTTTCCCTTATTTCTTCTCTTCTTACTTTCCATTCTCTTGCTCTTCCCTCTTATCTACTTACTTCTTTACTATTGCCATTGAATTCCAAGCTATGAAATTTTCATTTTTAGTCTCAATGTAGTCTTGTGATCTAACAGCAGAGCAGTGATAAAGAGACAATTAGTATAACCTATTCATCAAACAAAATCTATTGGCATGATCTGTGGGTAACTGTCTGAGGTCAGTAGTGTTGAAAAACATAGATCACTCCTCCTACATCCAAGAAATTTACAAATGAAGAGAGAGAGAGTGAGAGAGAGAGAGAGAGAGAGAGAGAGAGAGAGAGAGAGAGAGATAGGTGAATGGTTGAAAACTTCCATCACTTTCTCTCTCCTTTACAGAGAGCTACCTTCCACATTCCCATGAAGGAAGAGCGTTTAAGAGCTGAAATGTTTTTTGTTTTTTGAAATCTCTGCTTCTAGACATAAGGATTTATTTTTAAAAATACAAAGGTATCTAGATGAAAAGAATTGATAGAATATATATGCTTTGTTATTCAAGGAGATAGGTAGGTTTACCAGATCAGAGGCAGAAAAATGTGTAATGATCCTCAGAACACTGGAAAGCTGGAGAATCCAGTAGCTGCTCAACCCAAGAACATCAAAGCTGCAGAACAAGAAGGATCAAAAATGCAGCAGCAGTCTAAGGTGGAAGACCTGGAAGCTGCCCAGAAAGTTGCTGGTATGAGTCTATGCTGGATGACTGAAGGAAATGTAATCTGATGTCCACAGCAGCATCAAAAGATGCACCTGCTTAAACAAAACAGAGCTATCAAAAAAAGATACCAACCTTTTTCTTCCCTTTTTATTACATACAGGCTACAAGCCAATTTGTTGGTGCCATCCACAATCAGGGTAGGTCTTTTTCCTATCACCTTACTGGCCTAGATGCCAAACTTCTCTGGAGATACCCTACAGACACACCCAGGAGTATGCTTTACTAATCTACTAAGTGCTTCCTAATCTAGCCAAGTCAACATAACACAGTTAATGGTCACAGTTTGTTAAAACTACTATATTAATATTGATTTAGAGACCTAAAGTACACTTTTTATAATCTACTTAAGGAGAAATGTGGAATATAGAATATGCAATTATATGAAATTAGTGTTTGAGAGAGAACATCACTATGAAGAACTAATGTACATGAATGTCATTTCTCACTAGTGCACTCACTTATATCCCTATGGTGCAACAAACAACATCTTAAAGCCAGTTAGATATAGCGCTTCTTTTACTAAATGAATTGATTGTTTAAAAGGCCAAGGTGACCATGTGGTTTGTGAATATTTACTCTGACTCTATATAGTATTAACTCTACTTCTGCCTTACCCTTAGTTCTTCAAAGTTGGTGCTCTTCTTGGCGCTCTGTCCTAGTGGAGTGACTTAGAACACACAGGTCAGAGTACGAGAAGTTTTCTTAACGAACTCCATTTCTAACACAGTATTTTTTATGTGGTTAAGAAACCCTATTTCTTTCTTTCTTTCTAAGAGTAAAACTTTTCACTGTCTTTCAGAGTTTTCCTACTATCAGTGGTAAGTTTCTGGGGAGAGATCATGAAGTACTCAGCATCCACTTGTATTCCATTTTCTGCTCTGTTCTGCTTGTCAAAGGCTACAAATCTGCAAACTACATTTCCCAGACGACATTGTGTTCAGTGTTCTCAATTGATTGGCCTTCTGCCCAGCAGACATACTTGTGCAACATTTGAAAAGAAGGGAAGCAAAAGCCAATTTATTCTTATTAAGCAATAGACTGTGGGCCTCACAAGGATGAATTTTATAGTAATCTGTTTTCATCTGCTATTTGCCTGTCACATGTGGTTTTTGACCTCTACATGACAGTTTCTGGCTTTGTCCAGAGCTTTCTGTGGTTTGTGGTCTCCTAATTCCCCTGTTTTATAACTTCCCTGTTTTAAATATGCACAATGACTTCTATATTTCTGATTTAACCCTTTCTATATTGTATGTAATATAAACTTTCCTATATCCCTTTTCCATTGTATGAAATGCAAGCTCTTATTTTTAAAGATTCATAAAAGGCAAAACATGGGCAGACTCCATGCTTTGATCTAGTCCCTTAGCTCTTCATTTGTTCTACTTATTCACACCTATCTCTGGTGTCCTTTGTGAATTATTTCTTACACCTAAATCCTCAGTAAATCACCAGTTCTCAACTCTTGCAGTAGTAGTGATTTATAGTAAGCAGTTTTTCAGTTTCAATTTTAATTCTCTTTTGTACTGCTATTTTAAATCACATTTGTCTCTTTCAATATCTGTTTTTATTAGTACATGCTCAAAGCACATAATGTTTACATTCCTTGCAGGGAATTGGCACAATACTAATATGTTTCAATTTCTTTTTTCATACCTTTTCCTTTTCCTCCCTCCCTCCCTCCCCTTTACCCACCTCTTGATGCCCTCCCTTTTTAAAAATATATTAAAGATATTAAGTTATAAATTCCATGAAAACCAGTCTATTCTTTAATTTTTGGTGATTTTCTAGAGGCAAGATAACAAGGGATACAGAATTGGCTTCTAAAAATAAACAAAAAACATTTGTGGTTTTGTATTGTGATTGTAAAAGTTATATATGTTCATTCTATAACATTCAGAAAAGGCAAATATATGTAAAGAAGATAAATATATCCTTAATCTTCTAATTCAGAAATTTTCAATACATTTCAAAAGTAACAGTACATTCTATTCATGAATTTTTAAATATAATTTGAATTATATTAGATACAGGAATGAAGTATTGCCCATGATTTTTAATATTATAAAACAAACATTTTGTCATCATTAAAAATTCCACAGGAGCATTGAGATGACTTTGTATTTGATTATACAAGTGCACAATCATTTTAAAAACTATTTTATATTGCTGAATATTCAGGTTGTTTATACACGTTTTGTTATAAATAACACTGCAGTAAAACTCACCATATATATATCTTCCTAGCATCATAGAAGTCTCAACATATTGTTTCTTTGAAATTAGAGATACTTACAGGGCACATATTCTAAACAAACAGTGTAATAACTGAATAGGAAAGAGTTGTGAGAATGTAGAAGAGCAAGACAAAAATATTTAATGGCATGGAGCCCTCAGACATGGTTTAAGTGAATAAATAAATGAATATGTTATTGAACGAATGAGTGAAATAGCCTTATGGAACATATATTTCTTCTGTGGTACATAAATAAAACAATTGAATGCTAAATTTAGAAATGCACTTTAAATCAATGTGTCATTTTTACAGACACAGTTCTGTTGGTTGTATTTCTTGAGATACATAATTTTTTATACTTCATACTCCATCTCTTATTGATTTGAACTTTCCCCAAAAGTTAATAAAAATCTGATCCATATTAACATTATCAAGAATTCATGCAAGGAAATAATTTCACTTCTTATTTTCACTTAAGATCAAATTGCTTAAATCTATAGAAATTTAGAGGAGTTACACTGAAGTCCTTTGGAAGACAAGTAAGCAGCACTTTGATACTGTGCTTTGCCTGAATAGAAATAGATTGCATGGGGCAAAAGGAGGGAGAGGGGGCACAATGGAATAGTAACATGTGCCAATGCAAATATCCTGCGCCAAAGTAGAAATATGTTCAGTCTTAATCATTTTAGGGAACTGCTCTGAGAACTATGACCTTGATGAGCTGTGTGATGAGATCATTTCTCAGTTGAAGGAGTTACAGAGAGGGAACAAAAATAGTTATTTACAAGTTAGCCTCTGGGCAATCAATTCCTGGAATTGATATCTAGCATATTAGACCCTGATAGTTTCTTTTTACCATATCAGTGTTTATAAAACTGAAAGACCGTGTCACATTATCAGTAAAAATAGGAGCAAATAAAGGTCAAATTTCGTTTAATAAAGGAAATAATTTGTCTTCTGACAATCCCTAAATTTTCAACCTTTAGGACATTGAGTTAGCTGCATGATGAAAAATATCAGAGAAGGAAGTTGTTTTTTTTAATTCTAAGATATTCAGTGAGTAAGATGCCTTTCAAAAGTATTTCAGGAGGAAACACTTAAAGAAGAAAAACAGCAAAAAAAAAAAATGCTGGTTTAGGTAGTGGAGTAAGGGTTCACCCTCAGGAACTTCTAGACAGCCTTCTCTTTTGTTTGGCATGAGTGATTAATAGTTGTTTCTGCCCATAATTTGTCATCTCACGCACCAGGTTTTTGGCACCCTGATGTATGTGCAGCCAAGAAGCTAAGGAGGTGATGTCTATCACAGCTTTCCCTTTGGAACTGGATCTTGACAGGAACAGTACACAAGGCAGAGCGTACATGCTGCAGATGCATTTGCGGGCTGACCTCGGAATAGGTATATTGTGGATCCTCCGAACATGCTTTAACAATGAGCTTTTCCTGAGAATCTCTCTGATGGTTTCTCAATGCTTATGGTGACTAAATCTTTACTACTGTGGCTTCAGCCATCTTTCCTGTCTTGTCTCTTTCCTGCTCCTGACTAATAATACCCTTTTTATTCTAGACACCCAGATTATTCACTATTTCTAAGACGCATTTTGACTCACTTTGTCCTCTTGCACCTAATGAGCATTTCACCTCTTCACTGTTTTGAACAGGGTGACCCCAAAGCTTAACTAAAATAATCATTTCTAAATGAACTCAGATATCTTTCCTGCTGGAACAGATAATTACTCCATCCTCTGTTGGCCAATAGCCCTTCTTCTTTGCCCTGATGAGTACTTATCATGTTATTTGTTGTTGTGAATATGTCTGTATTTCAAGTGGTTTTCCTTCAGAAGAGAAGCAGAAATAATGTGCTACTCATTTGTAATGTGCTCCCCATCCATTGTAGAATGTGCAGTACCAAATAAATATTTGCCAGGCTTATGTTGAATTAATAATGAAAAAAATATTGGCAACATAAATTATTACCTAACACCGCAAGAGTGAGAAGATAAACAAGCAAAGTAGGTATATTGGTGCTTATTTATGTAAACTTTAGAGCAGTATCTGTGATTTGAACTTAATTAACTAGTACTATTATATACAATGTCTGGAATTATAAAACTGCTAATATAGCCAGGACTAGCCCTGGATGATTCCTTCCTGAAAGTCACCCCAATTTTTGCCTCACTATTACCTTGAACCCTTGTTACCTTCTGTGTTCCATGTCTTTGTGACCCAGTTATTTTCCATAGTAAGTAGTGTCCATTAGATCAGAGGAACAGCTGCAGGTGAAAACTCAGCACTCATTTCCCCTTCTTCTCACCCTCATTAGCCTCTCCATCCCTGTGAAGTTTATTTCATCCTTTCACAATTATTCGTGGATATCTCTTTATGAGACAATTTTGTAACTGTACAGGAAAGTGAGCAAGAAACATCTTGTTCCTTTTTTGTGTGGGATAGATGGGGTGAGCATTGGAACTTTGATTTAAAGTATTTTTTTCTCTACCTCCATTTTCCAGATTCTGTATGGATGAGACTAGTTGATAGGTCTAGAATTTTTTCTTTTATGATCAATGTGAAGCGCATAGACCAATTAACAAAAACAGTATTAAATAAAATCAGCAAGGTCAGAGACATCACTCTACCTAATTTCAAAATCAGCTACAAATTTAGGGTAATTCAAACAGCGTAGTACTGGTAAAAATACACATTAACTAGGGAGAGAGAAGAGAAAGCCTGGGAATAAACCCATGCATTGACAGTTAATGACAAAGATGCCAAGATCACAGAGCAGGGACAAAACCGACTTCAATAAATGGTGTTGGGAAAATTGGATCCCCACACTCAGAAGAATGAAATGAGGCCCTCATCTCAACACATATTAAAAAAATCAACTCAAAATAGATGAATAGAAGACTTAATATAAGATCTGAAATTATACAACTGACATAGGAAAAAACTTAATGGCATTAGTCTCAGAAATAATTTTTTTTGGCTAAGACTAAAAAAAGGCAACAAAAACAAAACAATAGACAAACGGAATTAAATTAATTAGAATGTCTCTAAACAAGAAGGAAATAGAATCAAGATAGTAAAAAGATCATTGACAAAATGGGAGAAAGTTTTTGTAATCTAAGGAGTTATTATCCAACATATGTTAAGATCATAAGCAACTCCGTGGCAACAAAATAATCCAATTAAACATGGGCAAAGGATCTATGTAAATGTTTCATAAAAGAAGATATATAAGAACATGTTTACTATCACTGGAAAATGCAATTCAAAACTGCAATGAGATTTAGCATCATGATAAGTTGGCTATTATTTTAAAAAATCAAGAAATAACGAAGGTTGGAAAGAATGTAGAGCACAGGGAAAACATGTATAATGTTGCTAGGAATGTAAATAACTATAGTAACTATTTACTAATATACATGTTGTAATACAGTAATTCCTCAAAAACTTAAAAAATAGAACTGCTGTATGACCCAGCAATCCTCCCACTGGGTATGTATCTACAGTTAATAAAACTGGTCAGTTGAGATAACAGCACTCCCACGTAGCAATTCTCATAGTAAAGGCGTGGAAACAACTGAAATATACATCAACTAATGCATGAATAAAGAACATTATTCACCCATAAAAAGATGAAATCCTTTCAAATTCTACTACAAAGGCTGACTCACAAAAAAACAGCATGGTACTGGCACAAAAATAGACACGTTAGACTAATGCAATATGATAGAGGACACAGAAGCAAATCTATATAGCTACAGCCATCTGATTTTTGAAATAGGAGGCAAAAACACACACATTAGAGAAAAGACAGTCTTCTGACAAATGGTACTGGGAAAACTGAATATCTGTGTATAGAAAACTGAAACTAGTTCCCTATCTCTCACCGTTAACAAAAACCCAACTCAAAATTAATCAAAGATCTGAAAATTGGACACTACTGAAAGAAAACATAGGGGAAACACTTGAAACTAAAGCATAGGCAAAATTTTCTTGACTAGGATCCCAAAGGCTATAAATTAATTACAAAGAATCAACAAATGGGACTATATCAAATTAAAAATCTATTGTAACTTACCCCAAATACTAAGTCAACAATGGATTCACAAGCAATTGCTTTTTCCTCATTAAAAACAAAAGCTTCCATATTTTTGCTCTAAGTACTACTACGTGAAATAATAAACTAAAATTTGTGAGACATGCTTCCAATAAAATAAAATAAAATAAATATTTTTTGCACAGTAAGAGAAACAACCAACAGAGTTAAGAGACAGTGTATAAAATTGGAGAAAATATTTGCGAACTACATCTTTGACAGAGGATTAATATTTAAAATACATTTTAAAAACCCTCAAAAAATGAACACCAAAATCAAAATAAAACAAACAAACAAAAAACCCCAAAAATCCCAATCAATAAATGGGCAAGTAAATTGAGCAGATGCTGCTCAAAAGAAATACAAAGAACTAAAGGTAAGTACTTGAAAACATGTTCCACATCTTCTTTTATGAGGGAAATGCAAATCAAAACTTTATTGAGATTCCATCTCAACCCAGTCAGAAGAACTATTAAAAACACAAAGCGCAATAAGTGCTGGTCAGGATGGAAAGAACAAAAAAGGAAGTCTTCAACACTGCTATTGGGAGTGTGAATTAGTATGCCTACTATGGAAAAAAATATAGAGTTTCCTCAGAAAACTAAAAATAGAGCAATGGTCTCACATGACTCAGCTGTATCATTCCTTGGTGTATACCTGAAGGAATTAAAGTGAATGTATTACAGGGACTCCTCCACATCCACGTTTACTGTAGAATTATTCACAATGGACAAGATGTGGAACTAGATAATGTCATCAAATGAATGGATAAAGTCATCATGGTATGTATACCTAATGAAGTATTATTCGACCATTAAGAAAGACAAAGTTGTCACTTGTAGGAAAATGGACAAAACTGGAGATGATATTAAATGAAAGAAGGCAGACTCAGAAAGATAAGTGTCATACTTTTTTAATATGTGGAATCTAAAAATGATGACATGAAAGTAGAATAAGAAATAAAGGAGTGGGGTAAGGAGATAAAAGGAAGTAGGGAATGGCAAAAAAGAATTATTAATTATATTCACTAAGAGATCATGATGTTGACTTGAACTTACCAAACTGAAAATGTGTTCACTACATTTAGTTAAGTGAAACAACAGTTTACAAAACAGTATATGGCATTGACTAATTGTTTTAATCTTCATAAAAGCATTAATATAAAGAGATATCAAGAAATCATTTAGAATAATGTTCATTTAACCAGTTCAATCTGCCTCTGCTTGTGAGATGTTAAGTTTTTTGTATAAGGGTAGTTTTTACTTGTACTATTGTAAAGTCAAGAATTGCTATGCATATGTGAAGTGATGAATATGATAATTTGCTTCTAGAAATCATTTCACAATGTACATGTATCTTAAAACATGATGTTGCATACCTTAACTCTAGGTAATTTCTTCAATTACATTCAATTGAAACTGCACACAAGCCAGGCGTGGTGGCGCATGCCTTTAATCCCAGCACTCGGGAGGCTGAGGTAGGAGGAGCGTTGTGAGTTCGTTCGAGGCCGGCTTGGGCTACAATGTGAGCGCAAGGCCGGTCTGAGCAGCATAGTGCGACCCTGCCTCAAAAAGTTAGGGCCGGGAGTTTGGCTCCGTGGCTTAAGCGCCTGTCTGGTAGGCGCAAGGTTGCAAGTTCAATCCCTGGTTCCAAAACAAAACAAAACAAAACAAAACAAAAAAAAAAAAAAAAGAAAGAAAGAAACTGCACACAAATGAAATCCTGTCATTCATGACAACATTCCATTGGAAACCATTATGTTGAGTGAAATAAGTCAGGCATAGAGAGAGAAGTGCTGCATAACCTAGCTCACATGTGCAATGGAAGAGCATTGAACTCACAGCATCAGAGAGTGCAGACACGGTTACCAGGAGTTTGGGAGTGGTTGGACTGGGGAGACATTGGTCAAAAGATAACAAATTTCAGTTAGATAGGAGCAAATTCAAGATCTAATGTATACTGTGATGCATATAGTTAATTAAAGTATATCATGTACTTGAAAATTGCTAAGACAATAGAGTTTAAGTGTTTCACCATAATAAATAAGTGTATGTGGTAAAGTGTATCTTAATCAGATGGACATAGCCACCTCACGACATGTGCATATATCAAAACATCATACTGTACACAATCATTATGTACAGTTTTATTTGTCAATTAAATAAACAAAAAGAATGAAGGAGCTAGGAGAAGATGGCACCATGGCTGCTATGCAGATGAAATGGAAAGAAAACAATGAGAGACAGGCCTGCCTAGCAAGGCAGAGATATGGAGTTCTGTAGACATGTTCTCCCCAAAGAAGTATTCTTACTGATTTAAAAATAATAACCAACAAAATACAGGATATGAAAATAAAAATGATAAAAACATACATTTATCACATAGTATCGTCCTAGGTATTTTGACTAGCATAACCTTTGCCAAACCTTATGAGGCATTTAAGTGAATCCAATAAAACTTTATTTAAAGAGGTAGCAATCCAGATTGGGCCAGTGGGCGATGGTTTGCTGGATGTTGATTTAGAACCATAGGTGAAAAAGCCAGTAACCACTGAAGAATATGACTTGTCTCTCCACTATTTACTTTGCTTCCCTTAAACCATACAGAATAAAAAGTTACTGGTCAGAATTCAAAGTGGAAGTCCTATGGTTGAAAATCTGGAAGATTCTAATTTGAATAACTATCAGGATCGATGCTGGAAATAAATATAAAGATAAGAAAGAACAACTCAAGGAGAAATGCTGGTGGGCAGATAAGAAAGCGATTTTTTTACTTGAAGACAGAGTATAGCATCCCAACCATCAGTTGTAGAGGACAGAGGAGACGCATAGCAATGACCTCACAATATAAGGACAGAAGCCTTGGCTCCATGATGCTTATCAGGAGAAAAATGGAGGTTGTTAAGGAAGCCTCCTGGGATAGCTACAATCCCACTCTGTCTTAAAATAAAAAAAGGATGGAGGCCAAGACAATTTATGGAGCTAGATACTTAGTAAAATGTGAGTCTAGGATGAGGATAACTTACCTGTCTTGAGACATGAAACCCATATCATATAGACATGCTGATATCTATTTCTTGTGTCTCATCTTTGTCTCATTTTAAAATGTGTCCCTATCACCAGGTGCATTGATGAATATCTCTAGTCCCAGAATTTAGGAGGCTGAGGCAGAAGCATTGCTGAGAGACCAAGATTTTAAGTCAAGCTTATGAAACATAGTGAGACTCCTATAACTAAAACAATAACTCAAAAAGAAAAAATGTTTTCCTAAGGTGGTTTTTAAATATATTCCTTTGGGAAAATTGCAAATTTCACTTTTCTCAGGCATATCCTCTCTTGCCTTTTCTCTGCGAGCTACCACTGCCTGCACAGAGGCCCTCAGGTTTGTAGACAATAGATTGTAGTCTACTCTTACTGCCTTTACCTTTAGCTATAGTCTTCAATGTCCTCCTCCAGCATGTAATTGATCTAACATGGGAAACTCCATCATGTTATTTTTTGGTTCAATATTCATCAGTGACTCCCAACTATGTACAGAAAAAATATCAAGGTTCTTAAATAGAATTTTTCCTTTGTGTACTTCTACAGGATCACTTTTGCCAGTTCTTTGAACTTTATATTTGAGCAACATCAAATGGTAGTTGCCTACTATGCTGAGCTACTTCCTGCCTTTGTGCTTTTGTCATGCCTAAACCTTCACTTCTTGACCACCCTGCCTTACTGCATCCATCTTTTAAGAATCGGATTCTACTCTTTTCCCACTATATCTGCACATTTCTCCCATTGTGTTAATAAAACATCATTTCTTTCCAGGAGTGGTGGTTCAAGCCTGTAACTCCAGCACTCAGAGGTTGAGGCAGGAGGATTGTGATGAGTTTGAGGCCAGCCTGGACTACATAAAAAGTTCAAGTCCAGCCTGAACTGCATAGTGAGACCCTCTCTCTCTCTCACTCTCTGTCTCTGTCTCTCTGTCTCTGTCTCTCTCTGTCTCTGTCTCTCTGTCTCTCTCTCTCTCTATCTCTCTCTCTCTATATATATATATATATTCTTATTTTCTATTCCTCTAGAGTGTGAACAGGGCCAATATTGGTACTAGCACATGCTAGATGCATTTTAAATCATTTGCAAATGAATAAAAGTGCATGATTCCTAGAGACAAAGATCCAAGTGGGAAAAGAAGGATGAAGTAAAAACTTCGAGCATATAGAAAAGGGACACAACTTATATGTCAATTACTTTCAAACAAAGATGAGTTAGGTTTAAAATAAATGTGGGATAAATAGGTGAAAACACTTGCTATTCCACCTGATTTTCTTGTAATAATTTTTGGGAAATAAATAAAATTTTGTGCAATCTAAGGAGACTGCAGCATTTGTATGACCTCTAAGCCCCAAGGGTGCCCACAGAAATATATACCTGACTTTCCCCCTGTTAAAATTTGTGGTCTTAACTTTTAGTGATGCTCTCTGCCTTTGGATCTGTATATATTCAAAATAATTTGTTTTGACATTTTATGAGAAAATACATATAGACACATTAAAACAGACTAATTTTTAAGCCTTTTCTGCACTTATGTGTGACCCCAGCCACACCAGCTCATTACCATGATGCTAAGTCATTGGTGGATCCATCCCTAAAATTTCCTGCCAAAGTCAATAAAAATATCAATAATACATAATTTTGGTTAGTTATGCTCGGCATGCTGCTAAGCACCTCGCATGCATTATTCTGATTAATCATAGTCACTCTGTGATACAAGTTAGGAATCTGAAGCACAAGCCCACTTAGTCACAGAGCAAGCATTCTGAGTCTAGCAACTGTGCTTTATGTTGCCACACTAAGCATTTCCTCTTTATGAATTTCTTTGTGTTCTTCTGTGTTCAAATGCCTTTAATCAAGATACCCCTGTGGAATCTGCACAACTCCTAGCTCTAACATGGCCTTCTCAATTCCATCCATCCTGCTGCCTGTGTAAATCAGTTTCCAGCTTCAAAATCAGGCGAAAAGTGTAATCTCTTTTTGTGAAATGTTTGGCAGACAAGTAGGTGAAAGAAGTAATTCAAAACCCCTCCTTTTGTTGGTGGAGACCCACGTAGTAGTTGGGAGGAAATGGCTCTGCCTGTCTGACACAGTTTCATTCAGCCCGCAGTCTAGCCTCGTGGAGGCTCCCCTGAAATCTTTCCATAATTGCCTGTTGAGAAAGGGACGTGTGATGTCACAGCAAAGGAAAGCGTGCTGAATGCAGCACTGCATGCAGAAAAATGGCTCAGGGATTGACGAAGCAGCCTTACCCATTTTCACATTTCGTTTTGCTTCATAGAAATGCTGCATAAAATAAACAACAATACCCTGTGGCTTATTTTAAAGTGCTTTCTTGTGACAGCACATGTTAGCACAAGACTGGAGTTGAAAACTGAGAAACTAACCCTCTTTAGATGCTGACCTGTGTGAAATGCACTCAGTTACCTACCCCTAGACCAAACAGGCCACAAGTATTTACTAAGTCCAGCATGAGTTTTCATGCCATAGATACTGAGTGTCAAGAACAAAGCTTCAATTTAACATAAGTGAAACATTAAGCAGCACAAAAGATGAAAAAAGGCATTTTAGTGCTTAAGTGGTGGGAAGAATTTATAGCAGTTGAAAAGATAAAGAATGATGGGTGGAGTGGTCAGGCATAGTGGGCATTTGCTCTTCCTGTCTACGGTCTACTCATTTTTCCTCTGATAACACAAAGCAAGTTTTGCTCTGAGGACTCACACATTTTCTCTTTCAGTCCATTTAATTTGAGTGATGACTAAGATAAGAATGGGCACACAACTGAACTAGTGACAACAAGTTTTTATTTAATCCCTAGATTGCCTATAACTGCAGGCAGTCATCTTTATACATAAGTTTTTTTGATCAGGGGAAACAAAAAATTCCCTTTTTCTTAATTCAGTTTGCATGTAGTTCCTTGTTATTTAGGATCAAAACTTGTATTTTATTTCTTCTAGATGGGATATGAATAAACTTCTACATCTAAATAGGATATAGTGCTGTAGTTGCCAGCAGGGTAATGGTCCTAACACAACAGTAGATATAGACAGATAAATTACAAGATTCGAATTTTGAGTGCAAGAGTAAGTTTTCAAAGTACAGAAACAGGAGTGGGGTAAGCCATGACTCCTGAGAAAGGAAAGGTGTGCTGACTACCTCCATCCGTTCTTCATCCTTAGGATCTGTCATTTCTGGGTATGACTGGAGGACTACTCTTGATGAAGTAGCAGGACTCTGTTGGTGGCAAGAGTAAACACTCAGGCCTTTCTTAGACAAATGGGATGTGGTTAATTGGAAACTCAAGGGAACTCAGATGCTTATTTCCTCCACAAGCTTTTGCTGGACCTGTAAGAGACCTAAGCCAAAACCTAAAATGCACAGTAAAATATCCAGGGCCTCTTGGTGCTTGGGAAGTCAGATCTGTTAATAAGGGATCATGCATCGAGAACTTCATCTGTCAGCAATTCATTGACCAGGGGCTGGGGTGAGGACATGACTGAGACTCATGAAGAGCAGAGCTGGAAAGCACCCACTCCTCCTATGCATAGTAGACAGAGTCATATCAGAACTCCAGAGAAGAATCCAGGAGACTCTGCCCTGGAAGCAGTGACATCAAAGATGGAAAGAATTGTAGTTTACTTTCATCCTAAATTAATTTCTAATTGAGATGATTATGCTTTTATTCTATTCACTTATATGTGAAGAGAATATCGTATGGTGAATAATAGAAGGATCAGCTAGTATTTTACGTTTTTTACTCATTATATTTGGCACATAATAAAAATTAGTAAATCTGTGAAAAGATGAGATGATTTGACTCATAATTAAGAGAAAGTTGATGTCACACATCAACAATCTAGTAATAAAATTAGCAGAATAAATTTTAAGTAACTATAAATAATACATTAAATAAATCAGGGGAAGGGTCAAAGAGATAAAATGATATATATAAAACCAAGAAAATCACAATATGTAGTTACTTTAATAGTAAGAGCCTGAGTGCAGCAGAACACAGAATTAGTTAACTCAAAGAAAGTCAAAAGGAAACTTCTAAATTGATACACAAAAAGAAAAAAATATGTGCATGATATATGTATGAAAATAATCTTAAAAACAGATAGAATAAGACAGCAGTAATATTTGAAGATATAATGATGAAAAACATTCAAATTTAACAAAATTCAACAAAATATTAAAAATTTAGTAAATCCACTGTAGGAGAAAGATAATAATGGGTACATGATCGATCATAAATCTTGAAAAACTAACTAAAGAGTTAGAAAATGATCTTAGAATCCACCATATCACTTTTAAAGAGAAAGCGTTAAATTTTTAACTCAACTTTTTGCAAATGCAGGGGAAGCCAGATGGCAGTGAAATCATATCTTTAAAGTGTTGAATGAAAATGCCAAAGCAGAATTACATACTCTACAAGAATCCTTGAAAATAACTGAAGAGACAATGAATAAGAGACATTTTCTTCAATCAGTATAGTAAAGGAAAATCTAAGTAGAATTTATCAATCAGAAATCAGTGTAGTCAATAGCAAAGCAATGTAGCTCTCTGGTATCGGGCTTGCCTAACATGCTTCAGGGCCTGAGTTTGATCACCAGCACTGAAAAAGCAAAGAAATGTAGAAGTGAGTGAAAAAGTTTGAAAGGGTAAAGAGTACAAGCGTAATAAATATGTCACGATATATAGATACAGATATCAATGATATATGAGTACTGATTATATGAAATAATAGTTGTATGTTCATATAGCTAAAGAGTTGAAATTGTATATAGAATTAAAATGTATGGCAATGATAAAAGGTAAGCATTTAAAAGTTCTAAAGTATGAGACACTTCATTGGACTATATACTTCAAAGATACGTTTTGCAACATTTTTGGATATTGTTAACATAGAGCATAAGAATATGCCTAACAAATAGTAGAAAGAGAATATATAATAATAAACATGTCATTTAACTAAAAATCAAGAAAAGAAAAAATGAACAAATTGGAAAATGGAAAATCAATAATATGGTAGATATAAACCTAATTAATATCAGAAATTATTTCAAACATAAATGGAATAAATGTTACAATAAAAGTCTAACATATTCACAATATTATTCAGACCCTTCATATGGCAGACCAAAAAAACCATTACTTACAAGAACATGAGAAAATTTAAAGGTCAATGATTAGAAAATATTTTACTTTATAAACATGAATCAAAAGAAGTTAGCTATATAAGTGAAAAAGACAATATCAAAAAGAAGCAAAAAGATTTTATAATGGAAATTATAAAGATGTCAGCCTCACAGAAATATATTCCGACTTTAAAGTTGTAAGCATCCACTGTAGTAGCTTCAAAACAAATAACAGATACAAATAAAGAAACAAAAAAAAAAATCCCAAACTAAAGTGAAATGTACAAAATTCCTACAGTTAAAGTTGGGTTAAGAAGCAGACAAAAACTTAGAAATAATATAGATCTCAACACAACACTGATCAACATGATCCAACTCAAAGAACATTGAAATCAACTTTAATAAAATGTAAATGATTTTCATGTTCACATACCATCATTGATTACATATTACACCAAAATGAAAGCCTCAAAAAATTTCAAATGATTAAAATTATTTCAAGATTATTGTATGGCTACACTGAGAATTAACTAGAACTGAACAACAAAAATATAATCAGGAAAACCCTAAATTCACTGAAATTAAATAACAAGCTTTTAAATAAACCAGGGGAAAAAAGAAACAGTCAAAATGAAAAATTTAAAGCATTTTAAATAGAATGACAATAAATGTAGTTCCTTGCTATTTGGGACCAAAAACCTTCTGGCTTATATAATTATGTCAAAACATTTTTGGACTCTAAATCAGTTCAGCAGGGAAATTAATAGCTTAGATACATTTAAAAGAAATAAGAAAGGTGAGCATAAATATTTTAAGATTTTATTTCAAGAAGCTAGAAAATGAGCAAATCAAACTATGAAACCTAGAAAAATGAAATAATAAAAGTAAGTGCATAAATAAGAGAAAATGACATTTGTGAGAGACCAGTGCGTATCCCTGCAGACTTTATTTCACAGGTAAAGAGAATGTTAAGTTTAGGGACATAAATTTAACAATTTAAATGAAACGGACAGTTTATCCCAAAAACAAAAACAAAAAGCAAAAACAAACAAACAAAACCACCACACTGAAACTGACAGGAGTAAAAATAAAAATCTGAATAATCTTGTGTCTACTGAAGAAACTGAAATCTGGTGTTAAAAATGCTTTTTAGAGAATGCTTTCAATTCATGTCATTTAACCCATGAATTTTTCTGTCTATTCAAGAAAAATAAAGTAACATTCAATGTGGACAAAGCTGTCCAGAGCAAATACAATTTTTAATACTTTTTATGAGATTGCTTGATTCTAACACTTAAAAGAAGAAAAATTCAACTCATTTCTCTGGTGAACATGCATGCAAAAATCATTAATGACATTAGTAAATTAATTCCAGTAGTACATAAAAGAGAACAATACTTTATAATAAAATTGAGCTTACTTTGAATGTACAAGGTCAGGTGAGTATTTTAAAAATTAATCTAATTTGCACAATAATCAAGCAAAAATATAGAAGTCTGTTAATTAGAATATATAAGAATCCAACTCATCTATGTGGAAGATCATCGCAAGAAAATATGCCTGAATTTGGAGACTGAAGCTGTAAAATGATGTTATCCTGTTTCCTGGCCTGCTTGTTTTTACAGCTGGGGATATTGCAAGCAGAGTTCTTGCATTACATCTGGGTCCTACAAGGGAAGAGGACAGAGGTGACTTCTAGCTCTCTGAGCCTGTGATTCAGGTTTTTCGCCACCAGCAAATCTTACCATAGTTATTCGACTTTTTCATATGCTTGCCAGTACAGCGTCAACCTCAATAAAGTTTGCAATTCATAGAAATACAAATGTTATTAATCAATCTGGTAGTAGTGACAA
The DNA here is from genome assembly GCA_004363535.1 of Dasyprocta punctata. Lineage (NCBI taxonomy): Eukaryota > Metazoa > Chordata > Mammalia > Rodentia > Dasyproctidae > Dasyprocta > Dasyprocta punctata. The sequence continues at coordinate 32,470 of RJWM01012978.1, read as the reverse complement.
CAATTATCTAAGCTAAGAGACTTTATATTTAATGACCTAGATCCCTATGTGGCTCTTAACATAGGCACTTTAATTCCCTCACTGTTAATTTACACAAATGAATCAAACAAAAGAAACAATATTACTTAGTACCTAAGAAATATGAGCTTTGTCATCTATATACCTGCCGGTATTAAAATTCTTCCCTAGATAAAAAAAAAAGAAAGAATTTGGCTAAAGTTGTAAGCTATTTGGTTGTCAAAATTCGTTTACTTATTGTATAAGATAGCTCTAGACCTTGATGCAGTCTATTCCCTATGGGGTCTTACAAAGCAATGGCAGCATCCCACTGGTCCTATGCTCCTCACAATTTCTACTAAATTTCTATTTAGTTCTTGCCTGTAAACCAAGAATTCTAAAAGTAACTTGTTTGCTGAGTTTTTCTGAAAATTTAAAGTGGTAATTTGTGAAAATCTTTACCATAGTGCCTGGCAATACTATGTGTTCAATAATTTCATGTCACTGCATGAAGATTATTGTTCCCCTCTACTTTTCTTATAAACACAATAGAAACACAGTCACTGCCATGTCAGAAGTGTTGCGGATATTTCCATTTGACTCTGGTAACCACTATTCACATCCCTCCAAAATATCTTCTTTTTAACACTCAGATGATTTTATAAATTAAAGGCCATTTCCTCCTTTGGGCATAGTCCTAGTCCAGTGGCCAAGCACTTCCACAACACGTTGAAGTTGACCACAATAGCAAGGTTCCATTTCCACTTGGTCTGATTAGATTTCTAACAAATGAAGACAAAATGGAAAGGGTGTTAATCAATTTTTATTGCTTTACTTTTGTGGCTGCAGGGATAAGAGTACATTTTTATTTGAAAGAGAAGCAGGCTTTGTTTATAGCCAGGATCTGGGTGAAAGACAGCTCACTGTGACTGAGTTTTATAAAGTCCAGTTCTCCCACTGGTCATGATAATGCCCAGTTCAATAAAGAGGCAGAGGTACAAGTGGTTCTTTACAGAGGAATGTGAACATTTTTAATATGTCCCTTAGTGTAGTGCTTATGCCCTCTAATCAGTCTCTGTGCTTCAACATTTAATTACAAAATATGTGCTTGAAAAAGTAGGTAAATAGGCTTGCAGATGGGGATGGCCCATTTCCAGAAGCAGAGGCGAAACAAAACTCTACTTAAGGTCTAACCATAGCTCAAGTGGTATAGTTTAGGATATCATCAAAGTCGAGTGTATACTACCTGATGAAGAGTCCTTCTGCCAGTGGAAGTATTCACCTCTGCTGATACAGTTATAAGTCCGACTTTGGATGATACAGTTAATTTGTCCCTTCCATTCTTCCATGTCTTCTTTTTGCAGTACTAAGAGTTAAACCCAAGCCCGTGCCTGCTGGTGTAGTGCTCCACCACCACGTCTTATTCCAGGCATAGTTTATAACATTCATGGGTGTTGTGATCCCAGTAGCGTGGCTCACACATAACTGTAGACTCTGCCACGTACTTCATGATTTCTAGAGATAACAGGGGAGAATTTCCTTCTTCCAATAGGACAGTCTCTCTTTCTACAATAAGCAATATGGCTGAAGTGGGAAGTATCCCTATGGTAGGTTACCTACTGACCTACAGTAAAAATTCTGAGGGCAAAGAATTTCCTGGACTATTCTTATCTGTGAATAGTAAGTGGTTTCTGGGGTTAAATAGAACATCCCAAGGGAAGAAAAAGAACTATCTTTGAAGAGAATACTTAATATTTAATTTCATTCAGTTCAGACCCTGTGTTGGCTAGAGCAGTGGTTCTCAATTTTTAGAATGTTTTAAACTTTCACAGTTCTGACTCCTATCACACATGACCTGAATCAAGTATCTGGTGGGGGTGAGTAAGATATAGGAATCTGCATTTGTATAACTTCAAGTGCAATTCTCTGCACACTCCAATTTGAGTAGGTAATCAGCTCAATGGGAGTGCACAGATTCCTGGGCACAACCGTGGAGAGGTACCATGCAAAACTGCTGAGGCAGGCCCACCGCTTGCTTGCTTGGGAAGCATGTCATTTAGAAGGCTTCACTTGAGCAACCACTCTTGACTTATTCCTCCTATTTCTGTACTTTTATAGCTCCCAGCATGGCTAAGTGCAGACATCAGCATTTTCATCATTGTAATATTTTTCCAGACTTTCTGCCCATTGGTATTTTTAATGCTCCAAAATACTTAATTTATTAATGCCACCCTGAAGAGCATGCAGAAACAATTGTTTGCAACACCCCAAAAGACACACAAGAAGACATACAGACCCTGTTACCACAAACCACATTAGACAGATGAGATGGTAAATTCTTGCTACTCCTACTCCTATCAGAGAGCCTGGTGTCCATGCACGTTAGCAAAAATAAAATGCAACAGTCATATCCACTCTGCCCATTATGCTTGCTGGTGCACTGCCACTTGCCCTTACATTTTTCTGTAGCAATCATAAGAGTGCTGCTCCTGAGTCCAGCTCCTGGGAGTTGGCTTTTGTATTAGCTGCTCTGTACCCTTTCAGCCCTCAATTACCCATAGCATGGCTCTCTGAATCTTCAGTCTTGGTATTAAAACTTTCTTGAATGGAAGGCTGGCATGAAAGGGAAAGACTGAGAGAGAGACAGAGAGAGAGAGAGAGAGAGAGAGAGAGAGAGAGAGAGAGAGGAGAGAGAGAGAGAGAGAAGCAGAGACAGGCAGAGAAAGAGAGAGACATGGAGAGAGAGAGAAAGACAGAGACAGAGAGAGCAAGACAGAGAGAGAGAAAGAGAAAGAGAGAGAGAAGCAGAGACAGGCAGAGAAAGAGACACATGGAGAGAAAGAGAGAGAGAGAGAGAGAGAGAGAGAGAGAGAGAGAGATGCTTAGCATCACTTTTCCTGGCTCTGTATTTCCTTTTCTTTGCATCCTTTACATCTGCCCTTTTCACTAGGAGTCTTTTTCTTTGTCTCTTTCTCAGCAGTCAGCATTTGTTAGCTTAGAGGGGGTTCTTCCACAAAGGACTCAGGCAGGCTTTGGAGGAAGTAACTGTAGCTAAAGTGAATCTGGCCTTGGGAATAAATAAATAGACGTTAAATATGGTCAAAGGGGATACAAAGCCATTGGTCTGGTCATCTCATGTCACTGACTGACTGACAGGTTAGCCCTGTAGCCAGAGGAGCTTGGCCGGCTTACTTGATAGTCTCCTCAGACCTACTGGAATCTGCAGAGCCTTCTTAGATTCCAAGATGTGGAGAACATTCCACACAGGGAACCTTTATTCTTGTGCATCATTAGGCTGTACAACAGCTAACAGACTGCACACACCAGCTGCCCCTCTCTGCCCCGTGGCCTAAGAGTATAAGGGCAAACGGTAAGTGGTCTGGCTCATGCAGGCTTTACAAGGCTTGGAGAAAGAGCAATGTTATAAGCCAGAAGGATCCAAGCAGGTTTCACTTTGTGCACAGGCAGCATTTTAAAGTGGATAAATCTCTCTTCATTATGTAGCTTTTCAAAAGGAGAGGTAAAAGGCCCATGCACAATAATGGATCTTTTGAGTATGTGTATGTGTGAGGCAGACAAAGAACTGTAAAAATTGCATCTTTCTCTTTTCCCAGACTTGGATAAGGATGCCAGCCTTGCTCTAACACCATGAGGTCACAGCTGCAGTGTTCACATACTCCCTCCCCTTTCCTGTGGCACCCAGAATAAATTTAGGTCTTATATTAATCATGGGACACTGGTCATTTTTGAAGATAACATAGCAATTTAAATAATTCTTGATCGGTTTGAGTATGGCCAGTAACATAGCTTATTAGATTCTAACTAATGTCATTAAACAGGCAACTGAAAAACTTTCAGTTTTTCAAATATTCTCAGAATAGTTAGTAGCAGCCTTGCTTCTCATATCACAGGGTCCTTGATGTGTTCCTTGATGTCAGTTTTCTCCTTTCTGACAGATAACATTTCTGAAGAGTTCCCCTGGGTACTCTGAAATTTAACTGAGAATGGGTGAGATATACTTTTGTAATTCAACATGCTTATTTCTAATACCAATATATAGCCGTTTGAGTTTAATTGTTTTTGTTTCTCATTTGGTTTAAGAATTCTCCATGTGCTCATGCGGGATTGAAATGCTGGCCATTTTCATTGAGCCAAAAGCACAAAAAGTCAGAGAAATATTTGATCCTTACTTTTAATTGCTCTTATCCCCTAGGTTACTCAGAGTCCTGGACAACAGAGATATCACTGAGAATGCTTCCAAGAAGAGCAGATTTAGAATGGTCACTGAAAAAGATGAATTGAAAACATAAAAATAGAACAACAAAGAGATCATTTGCCAGGTGAAAAACTGGGAAGCCAATGGAGGCCTGCTTCCAGGGGAACCACAGAGAAGAGACGGACACAACGTTTATGAACAGTAAATGATCAGATGTAGGAACTAGAATATATCTTCGAAAGTATTGATCTTCTGTGGACCTACTTTAAAGAAACAGATTGTTTTAAGGAGTATTGAGAAGACGAGCGAGCAAAAATATGCATTGCCTTCTTCCAAGTGTATCTACTAGAAATAAACGGAATACATAGATGGATGCAAAAAGTTAAGAACAATCAAGTCATTTGTTTGATGACATCTGTGCCTGATAAACCCAGAACAAATAGGTAAGGATTTTTAAGAGCTGGCAAATATTGATTATCTGAAAATGAGTACCCATCACAGGGACATGCATTGGATTAGGTTTATCATCTAATGCTCTGCAAACTTCCTTTGCTTTTGAGCATGACAGCTACTGCCAATTTCTGAGATCTTTTTGAGAACTTAGAAACATTAGCCACTGACAGTTGTCTCTTGGTTCACAGTAGAATCTCACTGAACAGTAACATGCGTGGATAGGACCAACAGTAATATGCTTGGTCTTGGATAGGAAAGCATGTTGAGAGGAATAATCCTTTTACACTAATTAAAAGGTTGGAATTCCCTGGATTAGTCTCTCACACTATGAATACTACCTATTAGAAATGTAAGAACCACAATGTGGTAGAGAAACAGGGACTGCCTTCATGGGTCCATAAATTTTTTGTGTACACATTTGCACATTTTGTACACAAAAATCCATGTGAGTATTTTGGGTCCAGGATTGAAGTTTTTCTCTTATATTGCAAAGCAGTAGGTTCTTTGCTTTTTTTCTGTTTGTACATAAACTTGCTACTCTTCACTATTTAATTAACTGTGTCTCAGTATCTCTGCTTTTTATGGATTTACTATTTTCCTTACTTCTCTGTAATTTGATTTTCATCCTTACAACTTTATGGAATTTCTCTCAGGAAAGTCAGTGCCTTCCTCTGTCTTCCACCATTCCCCTTCACTGCACCATTTGACTCTTGGGAATTTGTTTCTAAATAAAATTCCTCTTGCCTTGGTTGCGACTATGTAGTAGTCTCTGAGCTCTTTCATTACTTTTTGAGGACTTTTTCTGTTCCTTATTCTGCCTCATTGTTTTTCTTTTCTCTTCCTTCTCCTTTGATCCTCAATTATGGCAGTCTTCAAGATATTTCTTGTCTTCTGCTCTTCTCTCTAGACATTTATCTTTTACTGAGGTAATTAATTCTCATGATAATGTGACTTCTTCCAAACTGCAAATCAACAGCACCAATTTTGTATCTATAACAAAGACCTAATATTTTCAAAGTCATAATTTTCAGTCCATACACCTCAAAATCAACTTGCATAATCCCTAATTCACATATTTTCCCTTGATTTTTGTTCTCTCTTCCAGTTATTTCAATTTCAGTTTCACTGGGACTAAAATCAAGTTGGACAAGTTCCTATCTTAGTTCCCTCTTGCCTCTCTGTTTTTAGCTCCTGTCATTTGTGCCTAAAGTTTGTCCCATCCATTTTGTTTCTATTCACACTAAGCTCACACAGGGCTTTATCTCATTTTGCCTCATGTATTTCCTACTGTGATCTGAACATGTAGTTGGGAATTGTGCTTGTGTGAAATGGGGTGGGATAATGATGGCTGACTACTCGTATCCTCATCTATACCTTCCTTGCCTTGCTTCCTTCATTTCCCACAAGCTACCTTTGGGCTGAGACTTCAAATATTCTTTCATCAGGCAGCAGTTAGATACGATGCAACTGAACTTGTTCCTGACAAACAGTAAAAAAACATATTTGCAGAAATGGGTAACTAAAGCTTGGGCTTGTCCAGTTCAGTGGATTAGGACTAATATCAATCTGTGCCCCATTTTTCTGATCTGTAAATGGGTATGTTGATAGATAACTCCCCTGTGTTATAGTAAGGCTTGACCAAGGCAGGTTTAATGTTTCCCTCACTCTAACTAAGATCTCTCTCTCACCTCAGTTCTTAAAGAACCCTAGTGGCCTGACCATGAAGATACAACCCCCACACACCCTTTTTTCTTAGATTGAATCATTTAGAAGACAGTGATTATAGTCTTTTTCTTTGTACTTTTGAGATATAGAGATCATTTGAAAAACCTTTTTCCATTTTGTAATTCAAATCTGTATTTTTAAGAACCTGGGAGCCATTCCTTTGGAAACTAAACGTCAAGGAACATTGTGTCCCCACCTCCTTAATTTAAGTATGTGTCTTTTCTCCTTACTCTTCTTAGGAAGATAAAAGATTACTTTGCTTTTAAATAAAGTCACTAGCAAAGACAGAAGGCCAGTGGTCCTCTTGCCCACCTTAAAAATTCTCCAAGGATTTGATTCAGTGAAGTTGAAGCCTGAATGAGTTTCAAAAAACTTAAAATTTTATCACACTACTTGAACTTCAAATATGAATATTATAAATAATCCTTCCAGCAATGCATAGATAGAATAAAAATGTTCAGAAAAATTCTTGGATCTTCTTTCAATATAAAAAATTTGGGGTTAAATGATGAGATGGCTGGCATGTTGGTTCAGGCCTATAATCCCATTTTCTTGGAGGCTGAAGTAGGAGGAACACACATTCAGACCCTTGCTGGGCAGTTTAGAGACTTTGACCCTGTTTCAATAAAACTGTTTTTTGAAGAGGATGTTTGGGGATATAGCTCAGTGCAAAACCCCTGAATTCAATCCCCTGTACCACAAAACAAAACAAAGCAAGCAAACAAAATGTTCAAAACAATAAGCTCTCTAAAGCTCTTGCAAGTTCTGAGATGGGCAGAAAACTATGTGGCAATTGTCAGTGAATGTGCCTGGTTGGAGGCAGAGTGCTCAGAAGTCAGATGAAGGGGATGGTGAAAACAGGCTGGCACTATTTTGTAATTGCTGACAGTAAATGAGATTAGATATATTTTATTAAATTCTTTTAGGGCATTTGGTTCCCTTGTGCCTTTTATAATTCCCAGATTTTAAAGTAGAAAAGGAAAAATAAGAAACAAAACTTGTGCTCATGCTTCATGACTTCTCTGTCTATTTCAAAGTACCCCAAAACAAAAACAAAAACTCTCAGCTATTTTTATCTCTTCTTAGTTGGTGACCAAGACAGAGCTGGAACCTATGGGTGTTCTTAAGTAAATGATGTCCCTTACAACAGAATTACTACTGTTCTCTGCTTCTGGGCTATTTCTCCAGAGGACAGAAGTGTCCAAGATCTCTGCAATCCATGGCTGTGACTGTCTTTGGCTACTTTGGTCTCCTTTTCCTTGCCAGGAATACTGGAGAATGTTGGTTATGCTGTTATCCCAGTGACAAGTATCACAGTTAAGAACACTCACTGGAGGAAGAGATGTCACGTTACTAGGCTGCAGACTCCTCTTCTAAAACATTTGGTTCAAGAATGTTTGTGTATTCTCAGCTAAGGAAGGCAGCTGAGGGTGATGGTGGAGTGTGTGTGCATGTGTGCATGCCTGAGGGATTGCATGTACAGTGATGGTGGTATTTCTAGTTCTTTCTAAACAATAAGTACTTGTTTCAGGAAGTTATCATTGTAAAAATAGCACTGTCATAATATTTGGAACCACAGACTATCTTGAGGAGAATGGATCCTAGAGCACGGGACCCAGAATGCCCATGATAAATCTCAAATGCAGCCAGAGGAAATAGGCAGCACAGCCACTTGCCACCCGTAGCATTGTACCCAGATAGGGTCCCTCACTGTTTTTGCCCTCTAGTTAGTTTTTGAGACATAGAACACAAAGAGAAATCAATCTAACTGTCAAATCTTCATTTGGGCCTCAGTTTATCCTTGGACCTCTTTCTGTTTTTGTGCAATGACAAACTAGTCACCTCTTGATTTTTTAATGCATGTAAAAAATAAACTCTTATTAGCCCTTCCAACTCTAGTGTGAATACTATTTTTAATTTTCTTTTAACTGCCATCATTAGCATGTGCTAACATACTGGACTTAATTTTCTCCTGTTGTTATTTTGGGTTATGTCTCTATCATAATCCCTAACATCTTTACATAGTTTTCTTTCATTTTAATTTTCTCTTAAGCAAACTTCAGAAGAAACCAAAGTTCCAGGAAATGTGCCAGGCATTGAGAAACAAAGATAAGTAGTATAATACTCCATGGTTCTGAGACATTCACCAGGTCTCCAGTCTACAGAGAAACAGGCAAGGGACGTTAGACGAATAACCAGTGCCACACAAATCAGCTCTGCTTTTGGCACAGGAAAAAAAAAAAAAAAAAAAAAAAAAAAAAAAAAAAACAGACCTGGTCACTGACTTTGGAAAAATTTATCCTAATAGAAAAGGAGAACAGAAGGGCATAAAAAAATAATAAGTGTTTAGAAGCATCCAGGGAGAGATCTAGAATATTGCCTTTATTTTATGCAGGCCCATTATTGAATAATTATTAATATCCTGGAGGTCCTACTGTTAAAATAGACTCAGTAGTGATCTCAGAAGGAGGCCCAAACTTGTAAAGTGTACTCTCTCTTCCCTTTACTACCTAGCTGTGAACCATCCAAAAACACAATGACTAAAAATAGCCAGATATGTGCAAAATAGCTTTATTTGCTCTTTTCTTGCAATTGTTTTAATATTTAATAGAAATGAATACATTTTCAATCTCTGGACTCTGTTAGATCCTTCTGAAAACATTGTTGAAAATATGAAAGGAGAAAACTATTTTTTCCCCTCTTCTCTTAATCTAGGCCTTTTAAGGTTGATTATAAAGGCAAAAATATCTAGAAAAGCCAAACATCCCTGAAGCTCACAAGATGGACGTGGAGGGCCGAACCCTTATGTTGCCTGTTCCACCCCTTCTCCCTCTTCTTAATATTATGACTACCAGCTTCATGGAACTGACTTCTGTCCACGAAGTGCGGTTTGTTCTGGCTTTCCCTGGAAGGCTTTTAGGGCCCACAGTCACCCTATGAGTTAACATACTCTTTTATAGATAAGAAAGCTGAGTCTCAGATGGATATCACCTTTTCCGCATTGCACAGCCAAGCAAGCACTGTCTTAAGGATTTGAATCTGGGCTGCCTAACTTCAAAAGTCTTTGCTTTTTTTAAGTGTGATGCTGAAGTTTTTCAAATAATCAGAGGTCTCAGAAATAAGATAGGTTCAGAAACTTGTCAGGACCAGGAACAGAAGCTTAGACCCCCAAGGTGCTCTTTGCATCTTCCCCCTGTTATGAGGAGATGGGATGTCATAGTATTGCAGAGGAAAGGACTTGGCTGACAAGTTAAATTTAGAGCAATAAAAGCTGTCACAAAGCTATCTGCTTGAGTTAGGCTTGGTCTGTTCCTCGGTGGGCTGTGCTGTCTGACCAGGAAACACTGAATATTCTGTCTCCTGTCAGCCTCTGCCTTCCAGACTTTGGAGGTATTCTGCTTTTCCAAGACCACTGGTCCCTTATGGCAGGAAGGGTCGATACAACCTGGAGAGCAATCTTCTTATGCTTTCTCCTTTTTTCTTTTTTTGAATCTGAGAAATAATCTCTCTGCTGAATGTCTGTCCTCTCTCACATTCAGGCCAGGTGAAAGGAGAAATCTTCAGAATGGAAGTCACCTCAGACACAGTTCTTATGCCCGTGAATAACCACCTGGGTCAAGGAACAGCTGATCACTCTCAGAAGTAAATTAAGTGAAGAAAGGCCTTCGTGTTTGCTCTTTTGGCCAGGTGTGATCTCCCCTTCCTGCAATTAGGCTCCCACCACAAATCTTACCTCCTCACCCAGGCTTTCTCTCAGCCAATTTTTAACATCTCCTTCCAAGAGCATTCCAGCTCATTTGAAGAAAGTGTTACTACTCTACTAAACTCCTTATTGTAATCACTAGTTACAGTGACTACTAGTTATATATAATATATGTGTTATATATATGTAAATTGTATTATTAACTATATTACCAGTGGCATAACTAATTATATATAAGAGTCATCACTAATTATATTTATGTGAAGGACAGGGGTCCCCACTCTTGTTCAATGCTATATCCTCAGCTTCTACTGCCAGTGCTCAGAGTTAGAAGCTGGTTACTTTCTTATCAGTTAGAAGATGAATGATCACATCCCATTATTTTCTTTGGATATAACTAGCAAAAACATCCTGTAAAATGCAACTCAAGATGGTAGAAGATGAACAAATTGCACTGTGTATTTTCCTTTATAATAAAGTCCAGAAATCAGGAAGATTTTTTTCTCCAACTGTGTCCTATGTGGTTTGATTAGCTAAATTTCTTTGAATGATTTTAAGAGATGAATTGTGCCTACACTCCATCTTTGCTTCTATTCTGCTAGAGAAAAATTATCAACTGACCTGTTTTTTCTTTTTTTAAATTAAGTTTATTGGTACAATTTAGGCATACATAATGATCATATTTGTCATAGGGAATCTGTACCTGTATATGATATATTTTCATTCCTTTTTTTCCCAGTCCCCATCTCTCTTTTCAATCTCACTTCCCTTCCTTATTTACAAAATTTTATTTCCATTTTATCATTCTTTTATCTTTTTTTCTTTTCCCTTCCTTTCTTTTCCCCCTCACCTCTCTAGTTCTCATTTCTTTTGAACAATTTTTTCCTCTTTTGCAATACCTATTACACATTTTGGTCCCTATTTATACTTTTGGTTTCTCACATCAGAGAATCAATGCGATATTTACACGTGAGCTCTTTTGGTTTTTGCAATTGTTCTGTGCTTTTTTTGTTTGTGTGGTATATGTGCATGTGTACATTAGTCCACACTTTTGTGTTTATATATGTGTGTGTGTGTGTGTGTGTGTGTGTAGGGATGACTCCTATATATCTTTAGTTGTACCACTAATAATATAGTTAGTAATATAATTTACATATATAATACATGTATACATATATATAATACATGTATTATGTAATATAATTTACATATATAATACATGTGTTATGTATAACTAGTAACATGTACGTATTATGTATAACTATAACTAATGTTTACAAAACTTCATGCTAGAAGGTGCTTTCGTATCTATGCAACGGCCCGATGAGCCCAGTAGGAGAACACCGGTGACAGAGCCCGAATGCTCGTCAGGGTGTCCAGGAACCGGGACAAATAATTTCCAGCAGAAATGTAATTAGCATACACTACCCAGTAGAGAAGGAAAACCTTACTACAAACTTCAACAGACAGGGGCAAAAGTAGGATAAACTTCCCTTCCCACGTAGGAATGAATTTTTTAGGACAAGCACAGGGCATTTTCTGCCTACTTCCATCTCTGGCATTACCACGGGGCCTAACTCACTAAATAATCAGGCACTTTAGGTTCCCAGTTGATTAATCCTATAAACCATCCATTATTCATTGTGTACCTGCTGTGCTCTGTATCATGCTAAGTGCCATTGGGGACACAGAAGATATGGTCTCACACTCCACAATTTTCTATTCTGGGAGGGGATAGAAGACCAATTCTATTTATAACAGAACATAAGTAAAGCTAAGTAGTTTTCAGAATAATTTCATTTTGTTAGAGCATCACAAATCTCATGTTCAAAACAGACCATAAATTATGTGGGTAATGTGATGTACTTCTATATTTTTAGTGGCAGTAACTTGTGCAACTTTGGATGTATAGTAGACCCGTATGGAAAAAAAATGGTATCAGGAATGTGATGAAGATTTACAGATTCCAGGGCTACAGACAATCATATAGCCTGTTCTTTGGTAAACTGAAAGAAACAGTAGGTGAGGTAGAGCTCCTGCCCTGATCCCAGGGCACCTTCAAAGAAAAAGTCCCAGGAGTGATCCCAAGAGACACCACTGGATTGCTGAGAGACACTGGCTTTAAATTGGGCCTGAAAGTTTTATGGTGTCCCTAGAAAAGGTGAAAGCTATACAGCTACTTAAGTCATGTCTAGGAAACCAACTGGGGCTTTGACAACTAGTTTCCTGTATTCCCAAATTAGGTACACTATTGCCAAATCTTCAGCAACCCTCTCTCTCTCGGAAACCTGGAAAGCCAGCTTGGTCACAGTGCTATTGTCTACCTTCTTTTGTTGTTAGATTGCCTGCTCTTTTACTGAGCTTAAATTTACCCTTCTTTTGTTCAGTTCCTTTCTCTGACCAGCTGCCCTGAACCTCATTCAAATGCCATGTATGTGTTTGTGAAACCTGGCCATTTAATTCAGAGAAGAGCCTTGGGAAACTTTTAGGTTGCAGGTTGTGCAAGGGTCACCTTGCTTTGAATTTTAGCCTTCAATTGATTTTTAAAAAACACTCAAAGGAGGACTCCAGCTGTACCTTCTGAGTTCTACCAGGTGTGTTAGTGCAAGCCAACAGGAAAAAGAGGCAAGAAGGTTAGAGTCAAGTTGCAGGATTTCAAATGGTTATACTGTACTCGTTATACAGTATTTCATAGATGGTTATGAAATAACCAATTCATCACAATAATTTGAAAATATAAGAAGACAAGAGTCAAAAAGTGCAAATAAAAATGATCAGTCTTATGTTACTGGGAGTCCAAGCCAAGAGTCAGGGAGTCTGTACTCCAGGTTGCAGGGGTTGTTGGTCCTTGCAATTGAAACCATTGTAAAATCCTTGATTTTGGTGAATCACTATCCCTTATCTGCCTGAATGAAGGACACGTCTTGCCTATGTTCCTGTAGCCTTAGGACTAGGACCTAGTGTCTATGTATAGAGGTATCTGGAAACTCAAGTACTTTAATTTTCCTAACAGAAGTGAGGACAACTGAGGAAGTCCCAGACCTTCTCTCCATTGAACACCCCAAGAAGACAATGTGGTACTGCTTTATTTTGGAAATTTCCCTAGGAAGTCAAATTTTTACAAGTCAAATCTTATCACTTATTACCTCTTGCTGTGCACTGAAGCATGCATACTTTAAACTAAAAGAAATAGACTGACTGGATCTCCTTAGGTTATGGCTTCAGAGGTAGCTCCATGATGTGTGCCCATGGGAGTCTCTCTTCTTTATCATTAGGACCTCAGGATCTGTTTCTTCAATATGGTCACTCATGATTTGATTGCCAAGTAGAAATTTGTCAGTAAAGAAATATTCAGTTACTCCAAAAGGTATATGTGAGGCAGTGTAAAAGTTTGAAGAAGAGGTTTCCCTTTAATATACAGAAAGCTAGCCAATGTGGTATTCAACTTTGCAAAACTTTTTCCTTTTCCTTATCATTTTAGATCTCTGTTGGATTGTGATAAGATCCATGTTTTTAGTTATATCACCTGTACTTCACAATGAAACTGGTAGAATTTAAAGCCAATTCATGTCAGGTTGAAAGTATTTGAACTCTTGACCTAAAAATCTCATTTCACCAAGTAAGTTTTTATTTTTCAGGGAGCTTCTCAAATGGACTCTTTGCATAGGGAAAAAATTCTGGCATGGATTAAGTTCTTTCAACTCCTATTTTTATCTCCTAACTGGCCCATTGTCATTTCCTTTGTCATACACGATCTCGCCTTATTGCATTCTTTGTCATTTGATTTTCTTAAGTAGACCAGTTTCAACAGCTTTATGACCCTGCAAGTTTTGCCCTTATGCTGAATGTAAACTGCCACATTCTAGTGCTCTGGGAATTATGGAGTTCCTAATTTTATCTGGTTAATTCATGGTTTTAGGTATTAAATACATATTAAATCACAAGAAAATATTCCCAATAATTGAGGTTCAAAAATATGGTCAGACCTGCCCAAATTTGCAAAAGAACCAAACTCCATGACTCTTAAATTCTTCTACCTGCTTTGTGCTTTTTAGGGGCTCAGTTACCCTTTTTGGAGAGTTTGACATTCATCTGTCAAAGGAATAAGTGCTGTTCCTGTTTAACTTCATTTCTAAAATGGAAAATTAATGATACTTACTTCACTAGATTGTTAGTGGATTAAAAGATAGTGCCTCACATATACAGACTGCTCCAAAAGGTTGAATGACTATTATAATAATTGTTAGATGAGTATTGAGTATGGTGTGTATTCTTTAAATGGCTTCTGACTCTAGATATCAGATGTCATATCAGGGATATTAAGATCTCTCATGCCTGCATAGGACTCTGAACACTACTCTGTAATTCTTGAATCTTCCAGCTATATCTTCCAGGCACTTTGGTCTGTTCCCCATCACTTGCTATTTATTCCCCCTCCCTAGAAATGAGAGTATTGCTCCCTTACATTTTTTTCCACCCCATACCCTGAACACGTGTTTTGGCTTAGTCTGACATCCCTTGTTAAATACATTGTTTTATTTCTCCCACATGCCCACATTTTAATTGACAGCTTTCAAAATGAGAGCAAACACTTTCCATGTTTAGTGTGTATCATGTCTGATAAGGTCAAAAGAAGCCTGCAGTCCACCAGACCATACCTCTGCCATCACACTGGATGCCCTTTCACTCGTTCAGACACCGGCGACACTCTTATTTTTTTTTAATTTTTTTTTTATTTAAGTGAAGAAGAAAAAAAAAGACATATATAACAAAGACAACAAGCAAAAGAAACAAACAAGCGACTAGAATAAATGCACAACAGTAACATTGCAGGTTTACAAAACAGGATGATAGAAACTTGACAATGGTTGCAATACTGCGTATCGTTATCTTCAAAATGGTTACTTACATTAACAGATATAGACATGTAAAACTGATTGATCCAATCATATGAGTATTAATTGTTCTTTCTCAATAACGAATACATTCAGTAGTATGTTCATTTTAGTTATCTTACATATACATATGTACAGATTTATATCTTTTCCTTTTCCCTTTTCTCTTTCCCCCTTTTCCCTTCCCAATTACTTTTGTTCTTCGAGCTGCTTTTTGCCTTTACATAGTATTTATTACAGATTTTGGATCATATATACTTTTTCCGTTTCTTACACTAGGGAGACAATACAGTATTTACACATGTGGGTTTGATTTATCTCACTTAAGAGTGTGGTCTCAAATCATGACCATTTACTTATAAAAGTCTCAATGCAATCTTTCTTAATAGCTGAGTAGTACTCCATTGTATAAAAATACCACATCTTTTTATCTAGTCTTTGATTGATGGGCACTTGGGTTGTTTCCCAGATCTGGCTATTACAAATTGTGTTGCTATAAACATGGGTGCACAGATATCACTGTGGTATGATGTTTTCAGTTCTGGGAAAATGCCCAGAAGTGGGATAGCTGGGTTGAATGGGATCTCTAATCCTAGCTTCTTGAGAAATCTCCACACTGTTTTCCACAATGGTTGCACCAGTCTACACTCCCACCAACAGTGGAGAAGAGTTCCCTTTTCCCCACAGCCCCTCCAGCATTTGTTGTTGGTTAATTTTTTAATCTTGGCCATTCTTTCTGGAGTGAGATGGAATCTCAGTGTTGTTTTAATTTGCATTTCCCGAATATGTAAAGCTGCTGAATAACCCAATATCAGCTTATGAAATTGAAAATGTAATTAAGACCCTACCAACAAAGAAAAGCCCAGGCCCTGATGGATTCACTGCTGAATTCTACAAGAAATTTAAGGAAGACTTAATGCCAACACTCCTCAAACTCTTCAATGAAATCAAAAGAGAAGCAAGTCTCCCTAACTCATTCCTGGAAACAAGTATTACCCTAATACGAAAACCAGAGAAAGACCCAACCAAAACAGCAAATTACAGGCCAATCTCCCTAATGAACATTGACGCAAAAATCCTCAATAAAATACTGGCAAATAGAATACAGCAAGTTATCAGAAAGATTATACACCATGATCAAGTGGGATTCATCCCAGGAATGCAGGGATGGTTCAACATATGGAAATCAATACATGTAATACACCATATCAACAGGGCCAAGCACAAGAACCACATGATCATCTCAATAGATGCAGAAAAAGCTTTCGACAAAATCTAGCACCCATTCATGATAAAAAACCCTACAGAAAATCAGAATAGATGGTCTCTACCTCAACCTGATAAAAGCTTTATATCATAAACCAACAGCCAACATCATACTGAATGGAGAAAAACTGAAAACTTCCAACCTAAAATCAGGAACAAAACAAGGATGTCCATTATCACCACTCCTATTCAATATAGTCCTGGAAATATTAGCCAGAGCAATTAGACAAGAGAAGGAAATAAAGGGAATAAGAATAGGAAAGGAAGAAGTGAAATTATCATTATTTGCAGATGATATGATACTCTACATAGAAGACCCCCAAAAATCCATTAGAAAACTTCTAGAAGTAATAACCAAATTCAGTAATGTAGCTGGATACAAAGTGAACACTCAAAAATCAATAGCATTCCTGTACACAACTGGCGACACTCTTTAAGGAACTTCCAGAGGAGGATGCTACACATCATCATTTGAAATTTATATCAGAAGGCTTAAAAAAATTTTTGCCTTAAATATTTTGAGGCATATTAGAACCACTATTCTTCACTCTACTGTGTTGTGTTTAGGACACTTAAAACAATTCTCAAAGACATATCTTTTTGTTTATTTGTTTGGTTGTTTTACATGTTTTCACCACCAACTTTCCCTAGTCTGATGGAGTTCCTACTATCTATTAAACTCAAGGGAAAGAAAACCCAATCAAGCTAGCTTAAAGGAGATTTAATTGTCTTTTAACTGAGAAAAGCAAGACTTATTCTACTGTCCTTTGAACCTAGAACATTTATACTGAACTACATCCCAAACTTCCTTTTCAAATCTTTATCTTGAGTCAAGGTCTCACTAAATTGATAAGTTAGCCAACCTGAGCTGGAACTTGTGATTCAGTTGCCTCAGACTCTCAGAGTGTGGAGGTTACAGGCACCAAGCTTTTCTGCTACTGTTTAAGCAAGGGTCAAACAATGTCGCCAACATTCGGGTTCTCCTCCCATGTCAGTTCTGTCTTCTGCCTTGTACTGCTTCCCATCTCTTTCTGGTGCTCTCCTCTCAGGATGCTCCAAGGGCTCCAGTCTTCATTCCCAGTGAGGATCTTGGTAAAATATAGTTAGGTGTTTACAAACATCAAGTATAGAATTATGATAGGTAATTAGCAATGGGCTGAGTGCTTTAGACAGGGTGATAGAGTAAAGATTTTGAAAGATAGTTTTTTATAAGTGAAATCTATGCAAGGAAATAGCCAGGAAAATGTCCTAAGCAAAACCCAACAGCGGCTGAAAATGGTCTGAGTCAAAAATGGTCTTGACATAATTCAATTGCAAAAACAAGATTAAGGTGGCTAGGCTAGTGTAAATGAGAGAGGTTCGAGGAACAAAACTTCAGAGGTTGGCCAAGCCACAATTTATGGAACCCTAAAGAGACTATCACAAAAAGCAGTTTTGATTTTTATTTCATAGTAAAATAAAGCCACTGGGATGTTTTCAGCCAGAGGTGAATTTATTTGAATTAGCTTTCAAAATCTAATTTTCTCTGCTTTGAAGATGATGGGCTATAATGTATCTTAGCCCTGATATCCTATACTCTTCAAAGTAGAAACTGAAATAAAAATGTTTGGACACATCACTTATTTGGGATATATTTTGGGGAGATTGAGGAAGGAACCAAAGTAAAAGAAATAAGATATAAACCCTAGTAAAGGTTTTGGGGAAAAAATTATCCTATGTCTCACCATTTCTGATAAGATTATTTGGTCTTGCCTCTACCAATCATCGCATTTAGTGAAATGCTCTGATTGACTTAAACCAGGTCACATACTTGCCTGGATCAGCAGTGAAGCTTTTTTCAAAGCAGCGAGGGAGTCTTGGCACAGAGAGGACAGTTAGCAGAAAGTGTTGAATAGATAATGGATAACATAAAGAGAACATGATCTTCATAGCTCTTCTTCCTAAAATCCACGGAAAATTAAGTCTAAGAATAACAATAGCTGAGTCTTCTTTGTTAGAAATCTCTACTTTAGTCTTTCATCAAATTCGAATGGTAGGCTTTCCAATTGTTGTTGTACTTTAATACAGAAGAGAAAGCATAAATGTCCTGCAATGATGATTAAAAATACTGAAAGCAGAAAACCCCATGGTAGTTTTAAGAGGACACTTTGCTAGACTTGATTATGTAGCATTGCTGTAACCATTTTTGTCAAGTCTTTTATAGGGTAGAATATTTATTTAGCATTCTGATGCATGCATGAAAAGGAAGCATTTTAAATATTTCATGTCTCTTGGTTAATTTTGAGTCTGAATATATCATAAAATATTCTTTGAGCTAATTTTAATTCATACTGCTTTCAGAGGACCTATCTCTTAATCTCTTATAAATGTAGGAACTGTGGTAAAACAGAAACAGTTTTGAGATTGGAGGACAAGACATCATAGTTGAAGATGACAGTGACACATTTGTCTGTTTGGATTTGGGGATTTGTAACAAGATGAGACTCTGGAGAGATGTCTATATATCTTTCTACTCAGCAGAGGATCAGCCAACACAGAAAAAGAACTCAAGACAGGAAGTATTTTAAAGGATCCCACTAAAAGTGAAAGAAAAGAAACAAAAGAAGAGACACTAAGCTGTGGAAGATAATATTGTTAAAGTTATGTGAAAGCATTCCCAATAAAAAGAAACAAGGAATAAGGATTCCCCAAGCAAAGGGGAAGTATATCTTAAAGGTCAGGTTACTGAACTACATCCCCTAGAGTGGAGAAGGAGAAGTAGGAGGGGAAGGGGGAGGGGAAAGAGAAGTAGGGAGGGGAGGGAAAGGGGAAGGGAAAGGAATGTTTGAACTTGGACCATTGCTCACAGGACCTGCCCCCTGAGTGACTTTTCTTTGGGATATGAGTTAATGTTTCCTTGAGGAGGCCTAAATTGCTAAAAATTAATTTCTATATCTTGCTTTTTCTTGCTACTTTATTTAGTGTCACCACTTAAGGGTAAAAATTTGGTCTGTTACTGTTGAAGAACATGCGTTCCTTCCACAGTATCTATGATTTCTCACTTACCTCTTCTCTGACGGCCCTAATGGATTTCATAACCTCAGGCTTGGAAGCTGTTTTTCACAGAAAAGACTCTCAAAGCACAAATCGATTGATTTTGTTTTCCAATATAATTTCCATTCTGTGGGGAACTATTCAGGTTACATTTCTCCATCCCCAAGTCTGTAATCCAGTCTCCAAGCTGGAATTTAAGCCTTAAGGAAGGAGATGGTTAGTTAAGCAATGAGGACAAACACAAAACACAGTTAGGAAACCTACTGCAAAACAAAACAAAACTCTTTATTGATTTTATACTCGTTGAGGCTACAAAACAATAGCTGCTATAATTTATAAATCCTGAAATCTCAGTAACTTAAAAAACAGTAACTTTTGTTTCTTATTCATACTGGGCCTGTTCTGGTCATTATATAACTGGTTAAGTGGGTGGAACCACCCAATGGGCTGGGATTCTGTCCTTGACAACTGTTAAGGAGTTAGGTCCCTTGTTTCTTATATCTCTGTGTCCTAGGATTGCACGACCTTATTCATTCAAGTGGCACCTGGGGAAAACTGGCTCTGACCTTATGTGAGGGACAGATAAACGTGGAGGGTCATCAGCCAAGCCCAGAAGTGACAATCATTACTTCCACTCATATTCAATTAATCAGCACGTCCACGTCCACATATAAGGAACCTAGCACATCAGATATCCTGTTGAATATCACCAAGATCTGCTCTCTGTGCACAGAGGGGCTGCTAGAGACCAGCAGCTATTCACAAGAGCCAGTGGGCAGCTGGTGTGGTCGTGGTGCACACCTGTAATCCCAGAACTCTGGAGGCTGAGGCAGGAGGATCCTTGCAAGTTCAAGACCAGCCTGGGCTACAAAGTAAGCTCACATTTAACATATGCAAATCAATAAATGTAATATATCACATCAATAGTACCAAAGACGAAAATCACATGATCATCTCAATAGACACAGAAAAAGCTTTTGATAAAGTCCAATACTTGTTCTTGATAAAAACCCTACAGAAACTTGGAATAGATGCTATCTACCTAAATCTGATAAAAGACATCTATGACAAACCAACAGTCAACATTATACTAAATGGACAAAAACTAAAAGCTTTCACTCTAAGATCAGGAACAAGACTAGGTTGTCCACTATCACCATTCCTATTCAGTATAGTTCTGGAAACATTAGCCGGAGAAATCAGGCAAGAGAGAGAAATAAAAGGAATAAGGATAGGAAAGGAAGAAGTTAAATTATCACTATTTGCAGATGACATGATACTCTACATAGAAGACCTAAAAATTCCACCAAAAGGCTACTAGAGTTAATAAACAAATTCAACAATGTAGCTGGATACAAAATCAACACTCAAAAATCAACAGAATTCCTATACACAAACAATAAACTCACTGAGAGAGAAATTATGGAAATAACGCCTTTCACAGTAGCATCCAAAAAAAATGAAATACTTAGGAATCAACCTAATGAAGAATGCAAAAGACCTATATGCTGAAAACTATAGAACTCTAAACAAGGTGACTGAAGAGAATGTTAGAACATGGAAAGATATCACTTGTTCTTGGTTAGGGAGAACCAACATTGTGAAAGTGGCCATATTCCCAAAAGTGTTATACAGATTTAATGCAATCCCAATCAAAATCCCGTTAACATACCTTACAGATCTAAAGAAAACACTCCTAAAATTCATCTGGAACCAGAAGAAACCTAGAATAGCAAAGGCAATTCTAGGCAACAAAAGCAAGGCAGGAGGCATCTCAATCCCTGACTTGAAATTATACTATAAAGCTACAGTGATAAAATCAGCATGGTGCTAGCAAAAAAATAGACTTGAGGATCAGTGCAACAGATTAGAAGATGCAAATACAACTACAAAGACACTCAGCCACCTTATATTTGATAAAGGGGCTAAACATGTGCACTGGAAGAAAGATAACTTCTTTAATAAATGTTGTTGGAAAAATTGGCTTCCCACGTGCCAAAGAATGAAACTAGACCCATGTCTGTCACCATGTACTAAACTAAAGTCAGAATGGGTCAGATATCTAAATATTAAAATAGAAACACTAAAATTACTGGAAGACAAGGTAGGTAAAAATCTTGAAGACAGAGAGGCCAGCAAAGAGTTCATAAACAAAGCACAAATGGCACAGGAAGTACTTCAAAGAATCAACAACTGGGATCTCATTTTATTAAAAAGCTTTTGTACTTCAAAAGAAATCACCAATAAAGTGAAAAGAAAGCCCACAGAATGGGAAAGAATTTTAGCCAACTGTCCCTCAGACAAAGTACTTATATCCAGAACATATAAAGAGTTGAAAAACATCAGATCCCCCAAATTCAAAGACCCAATCCATAAATGGGCATCTGAGATGAATACATACTTCTCAGATGAAGAAATACAGATGGCAAATAATACATGAAGAAATGCTCAACATCACTGGTCATTTGAGAAGTGCAAATTAAAACAACATTGAGATTCCTTCTGACTCCAGAAAGAATGGCTGCCATCAAGAAATTAACTGATAACAAATGTTGGCAGGGCTGTGGGAAAAAAAGAATCCTTCTCCACTGTTGGTGGGAGTGTAGACTGGTGCAACCACTGTGGAAATCAGTATGGAGATTCCTCAAAAAACTAGGACTGGAAATCCCCTTCAATCCAGCTATTCCCCTTCTGGGTATTTTCCCAGAAAAATCGAAAGTGTCATGTCACAGTGATATTTGTGCACCCATATTTATAGCACCACAATTTGTAATAGCTAAATCTTGGAAACAACCAAAGTGCCCATCAACTGCAGAATGGATGAAAAAGATGTGGTATTTTTATAGAATGGAATATTACTCAGCTATAAAAATGATGATCTTGAGGTTTTATAGGTAAATGGAGGCAACTTGAGACTATATTCATGAGCGAAATAAATCAGACTCACATTTGTAAATATTGTATTGTCTCCCTAATGTAAAAAAAAAAAAAAAATTAAATTAAAAAAAACTGAAAGAGTAGTAAGATCCAAAATGTACAATAGATATTGTAATAATGAAAGAAAAGAAAGTGCTCAAAATTAAAGAACAGCTGGGATAGGGGCAAGGAGAAATGGAAGAAAGGAAAATATTATATATTTGTAAATATACACATACAACTATATGTATGTATACGTATGCAAGATAGATAACTATACTACTAATTTTCTGTTAGTTTATCAGAAGGAATAGTTTGTGTTGTCATTGTTTGATTGTCTGATCATTTTTTATGGGTAGATCTTGTAACTTGAGCAACTACTTCTAAGATAGCAATATGTAATATATTGACTAGCATTGATTTCTTACTGTTTTGTTTGAAATTCTGAATTACTTCTACCTTTTCTGCTGTTTTGCTTTAAAAAAAAAAAACACAAAGTAAGCTGAATGCCAACCGAAACTGCATAGTAAGACCATGTCTCA